>VBSM01003044.1:917362-931292 GCA_008086735.1 Cheirogaleus medius
ACGTTTCTTAATGTTCACAGTTCTTAGAATGCAGTTTCAATCCATAGATAGCTGACAATGGATGTTACTGCAGGAAAATGCAGGATTAAAATTGTCCTTGTGATAACATATGTGTGAATCTTTTTCTTTGACCTGAAATTTAAAATGCAACATGGTTTATAATCTTTGATTAAAATTTACTAACAGTTCAAGGATTGACTTTAATTTATACATTCTCACAGTCTATCATTTTTAGCAAAAAGAATGTAAACCTTTAAGCAGCCTTATATTATGTATAAGAGGTTTTTCATGATTAAGCTTGCAACATCAAATGCAAATACAGTTTTGAGTGTTTCATTTTTTAAAAAAATAGATGCTGACAATATGTGATTTTAAATTCCCTTTTAGTTAAAAGCCTCAGTAAGTCACCTGTTGCTTAATATATAATCTGTGGTGGCTTTCTCTTTAAATTTGTTAAATTACTATTTTAAGAATGAATTCTACCTTTTAGGTCCTGTCTTCGTTATTTACTAAATTCCCTTACTGAGGAAATCAAGTAAAGAAACTGGAATAAATCCATTCAGGACTTTAGTTTGGATTAGCTCATGTGTGAGTATAAAATCAGATGCAGTGTAATTCTTGTAGCTTTCATTTATGTCATTTTTAAAAGTTATATCTTTAAAGATTTTTTGTTTTAAAGAAAACCTGTGGGGGGAGTGAATGTAAAATGTTGGGATTTTTGATTGGCACCTGGTTATTGTAATCTTCTTACCACATTCAGTAACTATTTACGCATGATAGTCAGAAGGTTTCTTACTCTCTTTATACACATCCTTTTAAAGGCATGTGGTTGCCTGGTGAACAATGGCACTTTAGGGCTTCCTGGAAAAATACCACATCTTAACAGTGGTGAAATCTTGAGAAGCATGTGAATTAAAATGCTCCTCAGTTTGAAAATTGACATTCAACCCACCTTCCTTTTTCATCTTTCTCACTCCACCACCAAGACTTACTGCATAGTCATCTACTGATGGGCTGTCTTTAATAACTAGTCAGAATTTGCTTTCTGGATAAATTCTAAGACATTGCCTTGTTCTCATGAACGTGAGCCTATCAGTAAAGCTTCAAAGCAAGAAATCTTAATTGTTTTTCCATCTTCAGATTGTCTTTTTTGAACACAGTGGCATATTTTGCTAATTTATATTCAACCAACAAAGTTGAAATATGACTGTACTTGGTAACTTGTCTTTCCAGTAGTGCTGTCTAACGGGTTAAGCATTAGGGGAGGGGCGGGGGAGGGGGGGAAGTGTGATAAGCATTATCTTTCCATTCATCTTTCCATAGTCCGGTTCCTACAAAACGTCTGGTGAAGAGTGAAAGGACATGAAGAGGTAACTATGGGATAACACGTGAAAGAGCTTAGATTCAACCCCGCATATGGTAACTTTTGTCATGACAAAGTGTCACGGTTTTCATTACTATTCAAGAACAAAAAAATCCCCCCCTCTCTTCACCTGCGTATGTTGGTTTAGAGTGGTCTGCTAGGATGCCAGCGACGTGACTAGGAGGGCCGGGCGTCTGCCTCCTTTGCGTGTCGGGCCCTGTTCTCGGTGCCAGGTGAGCACAGGAGCGAGCAAGAGGGTGACGGGGACCAACAACCTTTAATTCGCTCATGCATTCCTGGGCGGTGGTGCAAGGCCGGCTCTTTAGGGCCCTGGCGCCGGAGCCTCTAGCGAGGGTAATGGACTCTGCATTCCCAGACGGAAGCGGGCGGGAGCCCGGAGGCTCGGCGCCGGCGCGCAGTGTCGCCAAGTGTCGCCAAATGTCGCGAGGCGCCTTGGCACTGGGCAGGCGGTTTGGGGGCGCGCGGGGCGCCGGGCTCCGGGCTCGCCCCCGCCGCTCCGGGCAGGCGCGCCTATGGCGTTTCTCGGGTGACGCTGCCCGCACCGACTCTCCCGGGCGGAGAAACACCTATGAACGCTTCGGCGACCTTCCTCGCCGTGCGCCAGGTGAGCGGCCGCCCCGGGCCCGCCCGCCGCTGCTGCCCGGCGCGTCTGGAAGGACAGCGCACGGTGGCCGGAATCTAGGTTGCCTTTAAAGAACGGTTTCTGCGTAAAATTTAAAACAACACGCAGTACACAGAGTAAAAACGGAGCGTCACGTCCGTTTCCTTCACCTAATAAAAACTGGTTATTCAGCCCAGGCTAAAGAGGCGGGAGTACCAGGTGCTCACTTTTTAAGGATGATTGGCATTTGTAGAACTGCTTCTCTGTACACCTGGTCTGATGTCCTTAGTTTACTTAGCCTGGCGGGTGGAGGGACACTCTTATAACTGTTTTACCATCAAGTCTTGAAAGTGAACTTGCCCAGGGTTTGCGCTTATCAGTATATAACAAGATGAACTCTTTTTGTATCCTTGGCTTATTGCCTGTTTTCCTGTAGTAGAAAATATGCTCCTTGCCTGGTGTGCTCATAACTGAATCCCAAGCCACTGCTGCCCGGTAAATATTTGTTGAATAAATGAATGGATGGCTAACCAAAGACTGGAATTTAAGTCTTGTGATTTGGAACCCCTTGACTCCAAATTCCATTTTCCGTGTTTAGTTACTAGTAAGTAACTGTAATTCATTCATCATTCTTATTTAGAAATCTCATTTTTCAAAAGCTGTAATGCTGTACATGAGCCTCTGGAGAACTTTCAACTACTGCCTCCAAGGTGGAACTCGTAAAGCAAAACTTTAGTTCTTTATTTCATAGACAGGGACGGTACCATAATTCAAAACGTGGTTTACAGTCTTAGTAATAGCTAATGTTTCTTGAGTGCTTGCTATGCGCCTTGTGCTTAAGCACTTTACAGAGTTTATCTTGTTTTATCTATGTGACTCTAAGTTAAAGTGCTGTTGTTAGGACAGGTGAGGAAACCAAGGCTTAGAGAAGTAACTTGCCCAAAGGTTATTTATATAGCCACTTGGGTCACACCAAATTCAGGGGTGGTGGCTGACTCCTGTAATCCTAGCACTCTGGGAGGCCAAGGCGGGAGGATTGCTCAAAGTCAGGAGTTCAAAACCAGCCTGAGCAAGAGTGAGACCCTGTCTCTACTAAAAATAGAAAGAAATTAATTGGCCAACTAAAAATATATAGAAAAAATTAGCCGGGCATGGTGGTGCATGCCTGTAGTCCCAGCTAATTGAGAGGCAGAGGCAGGAGGAACACTTGAGCCCAGGAGTTGGAGGTTGCTGTGAGCTAGGCTGATGCCACGGCACTCTGGCCCGGGCAAAGGAGTGAGACTCTGTCTCAAAAAAAAAAGAAATAAAATAAAATGAAGTGTGCTTAAAGGGGATTATTGTAGACGATGTTGTTAGGTATGAACATGGCATTATGGTTATATAAGAAGTGTTCATTTTTAGAGATGCTTACTAAAGTATGTAAGGGTGAAATGAAATTTTTTGTCAATAACAAAAAGATAAAGGAAAATTGAAACAGATGTTACAAAATCTTGATAATGGTAGAACCTAGGTATTGAGTATATGGGAGTTTATTGTACTATTATCTTTTGTGTATGTATGCATAATTTCCTTACAAAACTTGGTTTTTAATTAGGTATGTTGACCTTGGACCAGCGACAATATTAAGTTGTCTGTGGTAGATTGAGTGCCTATGGATGTCTCAGATGTTGTGGTTATAATAAATATTTAACACTGTGGAACTTCATTCTCTTTTTGTAGACTAAAATTCTCATTCTTTAGTAAGAATTATTTACATTTAAACTGTAACTGTTTCATGTTTACCTTTACTTGGTTACTCCTCAATTGCTGGAGCAAGGTGGGGGTAATGTTGCTGATTGGTGGAGGAAAGAATTCTCCTGGAGGATTCCAGGGAAGGAATGACAGCAAAGGGGGAAAAAAGTGCAGAAACGGGCTTATTTGTGGTTTTAGAAACAGTCCCACTTTTTCAGCATGGTGTATGGGGCATGACAGAAAATAACTGAGAGGCAGAGTGCATGGTAGGTTTGAACTTGAACTTGCTTCTTAATAACACATAATTTTGATACCATGTTTTAATAATAAAACTTGTAAATAATATTAACAGTAAAACTTAATTTAACTAGAAATTGGCAGTGAAGGAAGGTATAATTATTTGGAACATATACCTTAGCTGATTTATGTTATTGATTAGTTTTGTTCCGTTGTAAACCCACTTTCTGTGTTTAGAACATTGGGTCAGAAGTTGAGATTTCCACTATTGAGAAACAACGGAAGGAGCTGCAGTTGCTCATTGCAGAATTAAAAGACCGAGATAAAGAGCTCAATGATATGGTCGCAGTGCACCAGAGACAGCTTCTTTCATGGGAAGAGGATCGGCAGAAAGTGTTGACTTTGGAAGAACGTTGCAGCAAATTAGAAGGTCAGAAATACATTTGGCAACATCTGTTATGCACTTCTGTATACCCTAACACGTGGAAAGGGCTCAGGGGGAAGGAAGGTAGAGAAGAAATGAAGGACACAGTCCCTGCCATCCTGGAGTTTAGTCTCATTGCCGATAGGAGGACTTTGTGAACAGCCAAAAACACACACACACACACAAATAATGAAGGGCAAAGAAGTACTTAAATGTAGCAAGAGTGCTGGGTGGGAGCCCCAGTTCATACGGAGTGAGCATGAAGGGTATATTTAAAAGAAGTTTTGAGCAAGAATATGAATAAATATGCCATATGACCAGCCATTTCTTTTGAACTGCCTTAAAGATTTTAAAGTTCTGATATTGAATTTGATCTTTTTTATTTTTATTTTTATTTTTTATTTACTTAATTTTTTTTAGAGACAAAGTCTCACTCTGTTGCCCAGGCTGGAGTGCAGTGGCATGATCATAACTTACTGCAACCTCAAACTCCTGCCTCAGCCTCCTGAGTAGCTGGGGACTACAGGTGTGCACCAACACACTGGGCTCATTTTTCTAATTTTTTGTAGAAATGGGGTCTCACTATGTTGCCCAGGCTGGTCTCAAATTCCAGGCCTCAGCTTAAGCTCTGTTTTTTGGGGAATCAGTCTTGGGTGGTAAAACTATAATAAAAAGCTAGGAAATGATTCCTGTAAGATCAGGGTGATCATTGGAAAGGTGGAAATAGGAGAGATTGTGTTCAGGAATTAACATCCAGGAGCTTCTGGTTGCTGTCAGTTTTATTTCTTTTTTTTTTTTTTTTTTTTTGAGACAGAGTCTCACGCTGTTGCTGGGCCTAGAGTGTCATGTCAGCCTAGTTCACAGCAACCTCAAACTCCTAGGCTCAAGCAATCCTCCTGCCTCAGCATCCCCAGTAGCTGGGACTACAGGCATGCGCTACCATGCCTGGCTAATTTTTTTCTATATATTTTTAGTTGTCTAGCTAATTTATTTCTAATTTTAGTAGAGATGGGGGGTCTCACTCTTGCTCAGGCTGGTCTTGAACTCCTGAGCTCAAACGATCCGCCCGCCTCGGGCCTCGAAGAGTGCTAGGATTACAGGCGTGACCCACAACACCCAGCCAGTTTTATTTCTTGATTAGGTACAGTACTGTGCATTTCACAAAAATAATAATAATAATAATAATTTTCCTTTAAAAAAGTCTTTAGCACACTTTTACTTTTTAACCACCAACTTTGAAAATAATGTATTTTAAGCTCCAGATCTGACCACAAATAAGTTATTGATGAAATTTCTCTCAGGCGAACTACAGAAAAGAACAGAAATAATCAGGTCCCTCATGAAGAAGGTAAAAACCCTTGAATCCAATCAGATCGAATGCCAGGCATCTCTTCAGAAGACTCAACTACAGCTTCAGGAAATGGTTCAAAAGGCAACACATTCTTCTCTCCTTGCCGAAGACCTGGAGGTTGGGTTTATTTTTTGATAAACTTCACTGGTCGAAATGCTGTTTGTGTTTCAATTATTGAAAAATTAGATTTAAATGTTTCGTTAAAAATGCACATGGTGTATGTGTGAAAGTATATTCATCCGTCCACAATGACAGTTCTGTGTTCATCCTGCAGTTTTGGTCAGCTGCACAGCACTGTGCTGTCTTGGAGATCAGGCTGCAATTCAGCCCTTTGTAACTATTATGCCACTGGGTTAGTAGCATCTACCGGTTAGTCAACAATGTGTTATTTTAGAAAGCCTTTCTCAAAGGCTGAGATATGAGTATCATCAAGTTTTGGTAGCTTCAAATTATGTTTCCTAAATTATCGTGTCTTATCTGATATGATAATCATATCTACACCGTGTTGGTGGCAAATTGGGTATAAAGTCTGTAAAACTGATTTTTCAGTTTTTTGTTCTAACTGGTCAGTCATCAAATAGTTTTTTGTGTCTTATGAGAGGCACAGAGAGAAAGCCAGCCTATATTTTTGTTCTATCCTTCATATTCTTGTTACATAATGATATTCAGTGTAGGTCTTGGTAAGGTAATGAGTCTTAATAATTCATAATAAGATTATAGATTTTATTTTAGGGTTGTTTTTTTTTTTTGTTGTTGTTGTTGTTAGAATACTGTTCTGGATAGCTTCTAGCTATAAAATAAGGAAAAACCATTATACAATCTGTTGATATGTTGGATGAAAAAATGGAAGATATCTTTATAATTACTGAACTTTATCTTTTAGAACAGTCTCAGGTTCACAGCAAAATTGAGCAGAAAGTAGGAGAGTTCCCACACCCGCTGTGTCCACACACGCAGCCTTCGCCACTGTCCACATCCGGCACCAGGGTGGGACGTTGTTGTAACTGATGAATCTTTACTGACACGTCATTATCACCTGGTGTTCACAGCTTACATTAGGGTTCACTCTTTGAGTTTTATAGTCTGTGAGATTTCGACAAATAATGACTTGCATCCACTATCGTAGCATGTACAAAATAGTTTCACCGTCCTAAAACTCCTCCGTGCTCCGCCGGTCCCTTCCTCCCCGCTCGCCCCGGGAACGAAGATCTTTTTACCGTCTCCATAGTTTGTTGCCTTTTCCACACTGTCATGTAGTTGGAGTCACGCAGCATATAGCCTTTTCAGATGGACTTTTCTCACTTAGTAATATGCATTTAAGTTTCCTACTGAAGGTTTCTCTTTTTTCTTTTTTTTTTTTTTCTTGAGACAGAGTCTCACTCTGTTGCCCGGGCCAGATGCCGTGGCATCAGCCTAGCTCACAGCAACCTCAAACTCCTGGGCTCAAGCAATCCTCCTGCCTCAGCCTCCCGAGTAGCTGGGACTACAGGCAGGCGCCACCATGCCCGGCTAATTTTTTCTATATATTTTTAGTTGCCAATTAATTTGTTTCTATTTTTAGTAGAGACGGGGGTCTCGCTCTTGCTCAGGCTGGTTTCGAACTTGAGCGAACTGGACGTTGAGCGAACTGGACGTTGAGCGATCCTCCTGCCTGGGCCTCCCAGAGTGCTAGGATTACAGGCGTGAGCCACCACGCCCAGCCCTGAAGGTTTCTTTTAAAAAGTCTGATTATTATTCTTTTTCCAGCTAGCAAATACATCATGTACACAGTAATTATATCAGATACAGTGCTTTGGTTTAAAAAAAAACAAAAAAACAGCAACTGATAAGTGGGAGTACCTCAGTGTGAAGTTCTTTCAACACAGAGTTTTGTAAAAATTCACAGAATTCATCAATGCCACTGTATTTCAGCAAAGGAAATCTCTTACTAACCCAGTTCTCATTCATTCATTTTCTTCCATCTTCCCAACCTAAAATTATACATAAAAGATACTGGGAAATAGACATGTTTATGAGCATAACTAATATAATTCAGTAGGGCAAATATAAGTATTGAGAAGGTGCTAGAAATCCTGTAGAAATAGATATTTGTATTTATATTCTTTTTTTTTTTTTTTTGACAGAAGGGAAGGGATTGTATTCTTTTTTGATGATTGCTTTTTTAGCCTACTTTGTTACTTAAAGAAAGTTAAACAAGGAAAAGCAAAATAGAAGAGAGAGGACAGACTGTGGCTGGTGATAGTAATGAAAGCTTTAAAAGGACTCAAACAGTGCTGTGTGTGTCGTTCCTTGCAGGCTAGAAACGAAACCCTGAGCAGCACATTGGTGGAACTTTCTGCTCAGGTAGGACAACTGCAAGCTCGAGAACAAGCTCTCACTACAATGATAAAGCTAAAGGTAATTAAAAACAATACCTCCCTTTGCCAGAGCACTTTGCAGTTAATATAGTCACTTGCATTATTTCACCTAAGTCCCATAGCATCCCAGGAATGTAGAGCTACCAGTGTACCCAGTACATAGAAAACGCTCTCGTTTTCTAAAATACTCGTTTTATAAATGAGCATAAATGAGGGACACAGGCTTAAAATGATGTTCCCAAGGCATTAAAAGAAGAAGCAGGTCTCCACTTTGGGTCTTCTGTCTCCAAACCCCCTCCCATGGCCTTGGCATGCCATGGAATTAACAAATTAACTTGTTTTTTTGTTTTTTGGGTTTTTTTTGCCAGGTATCCATTATTAGGTCTCTTAAAGTTATTGGCAATTAGATTGCTTGTTAACATTTTTTCCTTTTTTAAAATTAAAAAAAAATTTTTTTCCTAATAGCTAGAAGATTTGGGAAATATGTTTTTGAAGGGAGAGTAAAACTGTTAGTCAAGCGGTTGATGTAGTCACCAGCATGCACTGTGCAGTAATATACGGTCTCTTGGGCTGTAACACGTGTCTGTGACAGCTGGTAACTAGGGAATGATGTTGGTATAATGGGACACTCATGCTAATTCATATGTGATTTTTTTCCCTAGCACATAATGTTTTGAAGTGATCAGGGGCAACTGTTCTTAAAATTAAAGAGAAAACATTAAAATATGCAGTATTTTCTTTAGCAAAGCGGTAGCCAGTTCAGCAACTGCTATGGTTTCCATCACAGCAGACTCTGGCAAAGCTGTGAGCACTAATGAAAATGCCACATAACCTTGACTATATTTGTGCCCCCATAATATGATGAAATAAAAACATTTTAAAAAAGAAAATGCCACACAGGCATTTCCCCCACGTAAAAACAGTGGCTTCGTGAAGAAGGTCATGCTCACAGATTTGGAGTTTTTATTTTGATGAAAATGGTTTCTATCTGAAGCAAGTGCTTTCCAGGACATACTTATCAAAGGAGGAAGGAGAGCCCCAGGTTTAAGTCTGAGAGGGATTGACTGTGATGTGCTTCTGGCACTGGCTTAACTGCTCCTGTACTTATTAGCACTGTTACTTTTTGCTAGTCTGTCTGAGCACAAAGTTCCATTGGTTTTTTAATGGCCTGCCCCCACCCTATTCTGTAAGCCTCCTAGCGTGACATGTGCAGATGATGAGGTTTTTTTTAAGAATGCATATATGAGGCTGGGCGTGGTGGCTCACACCTGTAACCCCAACACTTTGAGAGGCTAAGGTGGGGAGATCGCTTGAGGCCAGGAGTTTGAGACCAGCCTGGGCAACATAGTGAGACCCTGTCTCTACAAAAAATAGAAAAATTAGTCAGGTATGGTGGTGTGTGCCTGTAGTCCCAGCTACTTGGGAGGCTTGAGCCCAGGAGTTCAAGGCTGCAGCCAACTACGATTGCACAATTGCACTCCAGCCTAGGGCAACAGAGCAGGACCTTGTTTAAAAAAAAAAAGAAAGAATGCATATACAGTGCTGTAGCAGAAATGCTTATACTTCATTCAGCTGGGGTAAAACCTATTAATAACAGTTATTCCAGGTGAGTGGGAGAGGGTTAGAACTTTTACTTATTACTTTTATACTTTTAGGTATTGTTTGAATTGTTTTGTAACAAGCAGATACCTTTTTTGTAATTAAAACAACCTCAGCAATTAAGAGATTCTAATATGGTAAGTTTGGGAGGAGGTCTCAGAGTCTGTCACGTTAACAGGTGGAAAGAAGGGAGGAAATGGTGAGCCCTGGGGTTTACCCGGGATCCAGAGGACGACTTCCCCGCCAAGGGCTGCCAACTCACCCTTTGCTCTTAGTTTCTCAGGTAATCAAATTGTCTGGTTCTAAACTTTCTGAGAGGCAGTAAGGTATCGTGGTTCAGTGCATGGTTTCTGAGGCCAGCCAGCTAGGGTCAAATGGCGGCTCCATCACTAACTAGTTTTGTGACCGTGTGCAAGTAACATCACCCTTCTGTGCCTGCTGACTCATCTGTCACTTGGCAACAATAACAGTACTTCCTTCATGGGGTTACTGTGAAGACTGAATAAGTTAATACGTGAGAAATGCTTGGAATGAAACCTGGCACACGATGGGGTCTTAAGTGTGATCGTTTCTTACGGATCAGTTGGAATTTTAAAATCTAGGATAACCGTTTTCAAATTCGGTTTTTAGGACAAGGATATCATCGAGGCAGTCAACCACATTTCGGACTGCTCGGGGAAATTTAAACTGTTAGAACACGCTCTACGTGACGCCAAGATGGTGGAGACTTGTATTGTGAAAGAAAAGCAGGATTATAAGCAGAAATTGAAGGCACTTAAGATTGAAGTCAATAAACTGAAAGGTAAGAAAGAGACATACATGTAAGATCATAATATATTATCTCGGGAATATATAATATTTCCTTATTTGGGTTCACCTCACTTTATGTTTGAGAGTCAATAGGTCTGTTCCTGGCCTTGGGGCCTAACATGAAATATCCATTTCATTTCTATAGAATGATGCTGCAATTTTGGGGCTACAAGGTAATAACAGAATTGGAGAAAACTGCATAATACATCCTATTTTAAAATACTCCTGCCCTAGTTTAGGCAACTGTACCATTACTTACTGCTCATGCCTGCCCTGTGACGGACAATAGCAGTGTCTGAGTGGCGTGCAGCCGTGGCACTTATTAGGCGCGTGCGTCTCGAGGCCAAGGGGAAGCAGGCTGATCTCATTTGGGCCCCGCTGAGCTGCTCATTGGGGGCAGCTCTGAATCATGGGTCTCATCTTCCCTCCCCAGTGGGCGGGCCTGGACTATTCTCCCCGTGGCTGGTGGGGGCAGAAGCTTCAGCAAAGACACGTGAGGGCTCTAAGGTTTAGGCCTGGGCCTGACACCCTCACTTCTGCCCCTGTCTATTGTCTGAAGCCAGTCATGCGGCCGAACCCCATGTCAGGAGGCGGGGAAACGCACTCTGCTCCCCTGTGTGGGGAATCGCAGAACCGTGTGCAGAGAGATGAGGAATTGCTGCCAACACCGCAGTCTACCAGGGTGGCGTTTTGGTGCGTGTTTCGTTTTTGCAAATTCCTTTCGGGTTCTTCTTTTCTATTTTTGTTCTCATGGTAACTGCATGATTCACTTTTTTTGTGAGTAATAGAATTCTTGAAGTTTTGTAATGAAAGGAAGGCAACGTATCTCAGATAAGTTAGTGCAGTATATTTGAATATGGGTCTAGGTAATGGTATACAGATTTTAAATAGTCTACAAAGGGTCTGGAGGTAGGGCCCCTCTCTCCAACCTTTCCCCACTGTGGGCAGCAGCAACTGCCGGACTGAGGAGCTGTCATTTTGGTCTTAAACCTGCACCCACAGTATGACATTCTACAAATGGTCAAGGCATTGGACAAGAGGGCTGATTCCCCCTTAGAACAAGCCACCTTAGAGGCTGTGACAGAGCCACCGTCTGGGGAAGTTGTCCCACCTCTGTGCAGCCTGGGACGCCTCGTGAGGCCGTGAGCTACTCTCCTGGATGTATTCAAGCGATGGACCGGCGTGGGAAGGATTCCCGCGTGTTCCCGAACTAAATGACCTTTTACATTTCTTTCCACGAAAAGATTCTGAAATTATGAGATTTTATCTTGGCTGATTTAATTGAAGAGATTCAGCATTCTAAAGTCCCGTCCTTATGATGCCTGACCCACGGTCACTCACAGGTCTCACCCCCATGCATAGCCTTGGCTAAAACCGTAACCATAGTGTCGGCCTCTTGGTAGCAGCGACAGAGTCTCGTCTTCTCTTTTTTGGATGCACAGTTAATAACACAGCACCTGGCACACATGGTAGGTATTCGGTGTTTATTGAATGTTTATATATACCTCAGTGAGATATTCAAGTAATAAGTCTGTTGTGTCGATATTTATGTATTGTAAATATTTTATACATTCATATTTATTGAAAACATTTTTTTAAAAAGTAGGGTGATGGGTGGTAGAATGGAGAGTGAGACAGACAGACTCGTTTGATTTGGTTAGACTGGGAAGGCTTCTTCGAAGAGTTAACATTTGAGCTGGAACTTGAATGAGGGGAGACCCAGCCTTGCGAAGACCCAGGCCAAGTCCCTCTCAGGCAGGAAAGGTAGCAAATGCAAGAGCCCTAGCGTGAGTTTTGAGGTTGGAACGTTCTGGGATATTTTCTCTGATACCAACTAATCTTTCAGTTCTCTGACACCAACAGGGTGTCCAAAACTTCAGTCCAATTTGGCGATCTCTGCTACCTGGAGTGAGTGTTGACCCCCTAAGTTAAAAGGCTCAGTGTCCCACATTTGGGCCATAGATCCAACAGGACTTTCAGATTAATTGGAAGGGAGTGCTCGGACACGAGGGATAGTCATAGTGTGTATTTTCCCGCGAACTACTATTTATTTGAGGACTTTTTTTTCCTTCTGTTGTGAAGATGACCTCATCGAAAAGACAACAGAAAACAATGATCAGCGAGAAGAGATCATTCGCCTCAAGCAGGAGAAAAGCCTCCACGATGAATTGGTTTTCACTGGTAAAAACAGTTGATCAGTTTAAGTGATTCAATTGTTATGTGTTTGTCACCTAAACTTCCTGATACTGCTACGACAGGCTCCAGGAATTGTACCCCTCTCAAAATAGCTTTCTGTTTTTGTCTTTTAACACTCTTTAAGGGATCTGTGAGTTGCCAGGCAGGGAATGGTCATGTTGTCATTGTGCCTCCCTGGAACCATTTCCTCTTCTGAAAAATGAGGAGCTACACTCCCTTCCAGCCTGAGCGTGGAAGGGAGTGTTGAGATGCTTAATTATAATCTCCTGTGATTAAAGACTGGGAGAAAGTGTGGCTTTCTACCACTAGATGTCACTATTTTCTTTTTCTTTTCTTTTCTTTTCTTTTTGAGGCAGAGTCTCACTCTGTTGTCTGGGCTCGAGTGCCGTGGCATCAGCCTAGCTCACAGCAACCTCAAACTCCTGGGCTCAAGCGATCCTTCTGCCTCAGCCTCCCGAGTAGCTGGGACTACAGGCGTGCACCACTATGCCCGGCTAATTTTTTCTATATATTGTTAGTTGTCCATATAATTTCTTTCTATTTTTAGTAGAGACAGGGTCTGGCTCTTGCTCAGGCTGGTCTCGAACTCCTGAGCTCAAACTTTCCTCCTGCCTCGGCCTCCCAGAGTGCAAGGATTACAGGTGTGAGCCACCGCACCCGGCCTTAGATGTCACTATTTTCATTAGTTCTAGGATTGCTACATCTCTTATATTATATCTCTTATATTACTAAAGATATATTTGTAGCTTTACATTTGAATTCAAACAACAATCCAAAGATCGGCATTTGTATGCCAGGCACCCTGCTACTTGTCCAGAAGCTCACAGGCCTGCAGAGAGTGTTGTACTATACACATGCTATGAATTATGCCATGAGAGGTCAGAGGAAAGCATCAAGTTTACAGATATTTTAAATCTCCTTTCTTTTTGATTTATCACTTTTTTTTACTCATGTATCCTATTATGTTTCTAGGTAAAGTATATAGAATTATTAGCTAATACTATAATTTCATTTTGTGAAATAATTTTTATATAATTTCCTAAGCTGATTCTTAAACATCTTTTCTACTGAATGATCTCATGCCATTGTATGAAAACAGTTTTTGTATGTATTGTTAATAATCATAAAAGGACTTAAGTCTGGGAGACCAAGGCGGGCACATCGCTCAAGGTCAGGAGTTCGAAATCAGCTTGAACAAGAGCAAGACCCTGTCTCTACTAAAAATAGAAAGAAATTAATT
>VBSM01003044.1:938459-960299 GCA_008086735.1 Cheirogaleus medius
AGCTATCTATGGATTGAAACTGCATTCTAAGAACTGTGAACATTAAGAAACGTTACATGAAGTCACATGTGTTGATACAGGCATCTTCCAGCACCAATGGAATACATACATTAACACATACCAAATGGTCTCGATGGATAAATGTGTTTCACCAGATAATCCTATTTAGAATTCACAGTTAATGCAGAATTTTTAAATTTCATATCTTTATTACACATTTTTCTAAGACTTCATTTAAAAAAACATTCTTCAAGATTGTAATTTGCATGGCAATAAACAATAGTTTCACACATTCTAAGTTTTTTAAAGGTGTCTATAGTAATTTAAAATACCGCAAGTCTTCTTTTCAATTTGCAGCACCTGACAAAAGTTTAAATTCATTTAATGCAGCCACTAAATTTGTCAGTTTTTCTTGTGAGAAAGACATGCTTCAGTTGTTACTTGCCAGACCATATAGTGAGCATGGGTTTATATTGTGTTTAATTGGTTAGCAGAATTTCACTCACATTACTTATAGCTAGAACAAGAACTCCCAGCCTCTCTGAATGGCCTTCCACTCAGAATAATAATGACTATCTAAAATGGATTTGGGTCTGGCCCCATTTAACATTACCAAACATGTTTCCATTACCAAACATATTCTTAGAAAATATGAATTTTAAACATATACATAATATTCTATCACATGATGCACCATCACCTCTTTAACCATTTCCCAATTGTTATTTATATCATTTGCAATTTTTGATATTAAAAATAACATTGTGATGGACACCTTCACCCATTAAGTTTTAAGCAAGATTGACTATTTCTTTAGGATCATGTCAAAGAAGTGGCTTACTGGGTCATACAGTGCACATGGTTTTAAGGCTTTTAATATACTTTACCAAAGAATCTCCAGAACAGCTTGAACAACTCCTACCAAGAGTATGTTATTATGCCCACAAAGTAGACTTGGTAATAAGGAAGCAAATTCAACCATAAATCTGTTAGAGTCTCACCCAGCTCAAAACTATCACACCAAAGAAGCAAGGAGACATATTACTGGTGAGGAAGCCAAATTTTCAAAAAATCACTCAGCTTTAATCAGTAAAATAATCAACAGAAATGCTTCCCACAAAAACTCTACAGGGTTTTTCCAAAAATAAAAAGTTAAAAAGAGAGAAAGATAAAAGTCAGTACCAAATGACCAAAATTTTTTATTTGACTAAATTCTATCTCATGCATAAGCATGACAGTCTCCCCTGTTTATTAGACTTTGGCAATAAAAAAACAAGCAGCCTCATACAGAACAGTGAAAACGCCAAGGATGAGGGTGCTCTACAGTTTTACTGTAGGATAAATATATATATATATATATATTTAAAAGGCCTCTCCCCCTTTGGCCATATCAACTTTCAGTTCAGGTCATTAAATACAAACAAATTTTCAAAATCACTTCTTTACTTCTCCAAGATCTTCGATGCTGTCATCATCTACCTATAAAACACAAATAATTATAATTCATGAGTTGTGGTAGCAAATAAGAAAAAATGGAATAATTTGTCTTAAAAAAACTTATTTCTATAAATACATGTGTTCTGTGTACTTACCTCTGGCCATTTTTCCTGAATGACATCAATTATGTCATCTGTAAAGTCTCCCTGAATGATAATTTCATCCTCCCCTGTTACTGAGGCACCACAGGAGAATTTTTGAGCAAAAAATCTTTGTGCTTCTTTAAGATCAATTTCTGTTTTTTTTAAAAAAAGAAAGAGCAAGACTATAATTGGAAATGTGCATCAAAGATAAATTTCCATTTTGAAATTTAATCTGCATTTTAAATTCATAAAACAGATTGTGTTAAGGGGTTTCATATTCCTTTCAGAATAATTACAAATCATCATAGGCAGAGATCTTAACAAGTCTTAATATTTATAATGATGTCCATTAATTGTTTTTCAATCTGGGCTGTCACATGAAGAGACCCTGGTTTAATTTTCACCCCAGTTTTACTATTCATTCAAGGTCTGCAGGAACTAAAGGGGCTCTAAAAGCAAGACATTCTGCTGCTATCCACCTTCCCTCACCATCCACTGTCATTCCCAGAGGGAACAAACCATTCTGCAACCCTTTGCCACCACCATGCCTGCAGAGGAGAGTGAAGCAGCACTGGATAGCTTCAAAGGGAATCCTTTCCAGCCTTCCTCATCCTACATAAAATGTGCCCAAGCACGAATTCTGGGAAGGAAAAAATAATACCAGTTCCTTCTACAAAAGATATTCAATTTCTCCAAAATTTGATTTTGAAGCTATGGTTAGAAATGCAAAACCTCATTTTGTATCATAGCAAAAAACAGACCTGTGAAGTTTTCATGATATCAGAGAGAGAGAAAGAGAACATAGTTCATACATGTTAAATATATTTAAGCCTGAACTCACCAAAAGTTGCAAGGCCACATACTCTTGTTACGTATTTCTTCTTTGCCCTGGGAATTTTGGCTATGGTAACCTTCTGTGGAACAGTCTTCTTTTTTTGTTTTATTTGACCCCTTCCACCTTTATTTATTTAGAAAGAGCTTTGTATTAATTGTTTTGTTTTTTTGATATACTTATAGAATACTAAGTCTTTAAATTTGTTAATTTTCAAAAGGTTTATGGCCGGGCGCAGTGGCTCATGCCTGTAATCCTAGCACTTTGGGAGGCTGAGGTGGGAGGATTGCTTGAGCTCAGGAGTTTAAGACCAGCCTGAGCAAGAGTGAGACCCAGTCTCTACTATAAATAGAAAGAAATTAGCCAAACAACTAAAAATAGAAAAAATTAGCCGGGCGCGTGGCATGTGCCTGTGGTCCCAGCTTCTTGGGAGGCTGAGGCAGGAGGATCGCTTGAGCCCAGGAGTTTGAGGTTGCTGTGAGTTAGACTGACGCCACAGCACTCTAGCCCAGGCAACACAGTGAGACTCTGTCTCAAAAAAAAAAGGGTTTAAGTTTCTCTAATACAAAATTAGTTAACACATGCATCTATTCACTTAATAAATATTTATTAAGTACCTACTATGTGCCCAACACTAGGCTAAGGGCTGAAGATACAAAGATGGACAAAATAGTCTCTGCCCTCCAGAGACTCACAGTCTAGTGAAGGGAGTAAAAAAAAAAGAGTTAAACAATTACAGTAATCTGATATTTACCATAATAGGACCCATGAATAAGTCACTACTGTAACTTTGCAGAGGAATGACTTACTTAGCTTCCAGAGGACAGAAAAGGTTTCCTAGATGAAGTGACATCTAGGTTGGGTTTTGAAGAATAAGGAAGTGTCCAGGTGAAGGGGAAAGGGCTGGAGAGGTATAAGAAAGGACATTCTAGGGAAAGAGAACAAGTACAGAGATAAGACAATGCATTTGGAACTTTGGGAATTACACTTATCTTGACTGAAGGATGCTAAAGGATATGGAGCAGATGAAGCCAGAAAAGCAAAAGATTATGAATCACTCATTAAAGGACTGGTACATCAAGCTCTGGAATTTGATTTTATATTGTGGAAGAGGAGAAGTCATTGAAAAACTATCCAAGACTGAAATAACCAGATCCACATTTTGTCAAGATCACTCTATGGCGGACCTGTACTTAGGCAGACCTGTGAAGAATAAGGCTGACAGAAGGCCACTAAGGAGGCTCCTGCATTAGCTCAGGCAGAAATTATCAAAATCTAAACCAAAGCTGTGGCAGCAATAGTGGCAACTAGGCACAGGATAAGAGGGGGAAGGAGAAGAAAAAACAGAATTTAGAATTGATTTAAGCAGGCAAAGAGAGAAAATCTAAGATGGTTTTCTGGTTCAGATGACTGGACAAACTGTGCTGTCACTAACCAAAGTTGGGAAAATGAAAGACACTGATTTGGGACCTAGTAAGTTTAACTTTGGAAGTGCTGTGTTTGAGGTGCCTGTGGGACCATGCACACTTCCAATCTAGAGACATGGGCCAGATTTTGGGAATTTTAAGTGTATAGTGGTGACAGAAGTTAGGGATGTAACAGAATCATCCAGAAAGAACATGTAGAACGAGAAGGTAAGGGCCTAGGACAGAATCCTGAAAAACGCCAAGTTTTAAGAGACAAAAGGAAGAAAAGTATGCACAGAAGACTAAGGAGGAAGGATAGGAGAACTAGCAAGGAAGAATGCCATAGACACCAAGGAAGCACAACACTTCAGGGAGGGAAAGCTCAAATGCTATTATTATTCAGTGATTACCAAGCCACCAGTGAGAGCCTGGCTAGAGGAGCTTCCGTGGCATTAAAGTCGGGTTAGGACAGACTGGGGAATGAATAGTAAATGACAGAGCAGAAAGGGGTAGCAAGTCTAATCTTAGTAAATCCGGCTAAGAGGGGAAGGGGAGGGATTGGGAAAAAAAAAAAAAAGACATATTTGGGATTTTTTTTTAAAGATGCAAAGTTCTGAAAATATTTATAAGCTAATTTTAGCCATAAGGGAGAATAATTAAAGAAGAAACAGGCAGGGACAGGATCCACAACACAAGGAGTCAGTTTTAGAAGGAAGAGTCAAGTATACACAACAGCTGTAAAATGAAATTTTCAACTGAGCTATCAGAAAGTAATGAGAAGATGAAATCTTTTATAAATGTCCTCAACTCCACTTAAATAGAATACATAGGAATTTTAGCTGGCTGGCTGCTTTTTACATATATACCAGGCAAATAAGCATGTTTTGTTAATTCCAATTTACTGATAAAGCCCAAATCATATCACATCTGATCATGATCCTGAGAATATGGTTTTATACCCCTCTGCATGATATACACATGGCTAGTCACAGGCACGATCATATCCAACCACAGCCTCTAAGCCTGGAACTCCTGGGCTCAAGCGATCCTCAGCTGGAACTACAGGCTTGTGCCACTGCACCTGGGGAACACTTTTGATTACATAACTTCTATCAGAGGGAAGGTATGTTTGTACAATTCCAAACATGAATTAAGGTCTTACCTCTCTTTTGTTTTTTCTTCTCCTCTTCTTCCCCTGCTGTTCCTTGACCCTCACTAATTCCAGTTTCTTGTTTGGGTGAATTTTCTAGACATAAACATGAAATCCAAAAGCATTAACACCCATCACATAATCATTTCATACTCATGTTGAAAAAAGAAATCACCTTTGAGCAACCTTATACACAAGACGTTTTACCAATAACAGAGCACAACATCTGTTGAGCAAATGATTATATTGCTAGACTCCTATTCAAGTCTAAATCTAAAGTCATTATGGGTAAGTGTGTAGTAATAGGAGAGAAAATAAAGTCTTTGATATGTGCTGATTAAGATTTCTTTAGCCACATGAAAGGAGCATAAAACACTCAACTGCTGCAGGAGTGTTCTAGCATCTAAATATACTAATCTTTCTTTCTTTTTTTGAGAGAAAAGGTCTCACTCTGCATCCCAGGCTGGAGTATAATGGTGATCACAGCTCACAGTAACCTCAAATTCCTGGGCTCAAGCGATCCTCCTGCCTCAGCCTCCTGAGCAGCTGAGACTACAGGCATATGCCACCACACCCAGCTAAGTTTTTTTCCTTTTTTTTGTAGAGATGGGGTCTCTCTATGTTGCCCAGGCTGGTCTCAAATTCCTGGCCTCAAGTGATCCTCCTGCCTCAGCCTTGTAAGTCCCTGAAATTATAGGCATAAGCCACCACATCTGGCTTCAATACATAATGTGGGGACTCTACAGCAGCAGTCTCCAATCTTTTTGGCACCAAGGGAGCTCAGATGGTGATGCAAGCAATGGGGAACAGCTGTAAGTACAGAGGAAGTTTTGCTGCCAGCCTCCCCAAATTCCTAAGTTTCATGGAAGACAATTTTTCCATGGATGGGGGAGGGTTGGGGAGGAGCGCAGAGTTCTGCAGCCCAGTTCCTAACATGCCACAGACCAGTACCACACCTCTACAGTACAAAGGAGCCAGTTTCTTTTCTTTTCTTTTTACTTATTTATTATTTTTTAAGAGACTTGCTCTGTTGCCTGGGCTAGAGTGCAGTGGCATCATCATAGCTCACTGTAGCCTCAAACTCCTGGGCTCAAGCAATTCTCCTGCCTCAGCCTCCTGAGTAGCTGGGACTACTGGCTCATGCCACCATGCCTAGCTAAGCTTTCTATTTTTTGTAGAGATGAGGTCTTGCTATGTTACCCAGGCTGGTATCACACTCCTGGTCTCAAACTATCCTTTCACCTTGGCCTCTCAAGTAGCTGATATTATAGGCATGAGCTGCTACTTTAAAATAATGCCATACATGCATCTGTTTCAGGTATACAAGTCTGATGAAAGGAAAAAAATGTTCATACCTACAGTAAGTTTTGCAAACTCATTTGGAAAATTCTTCTCTAACCATTGTCTACATTTAGCAACATCAGGCATATATTCACAGTACTGGGAGAAAAAGAAAAGAACAAATTGAGTCACAACAAAACATTTTCAGTCAACCAAAACATTTAAATTAAAAATCATTCCCTGAAAAGAAAAAAAAATTAAAAAAAAAAATCATTCCCTATGGTTGCTACATAAAGAATGATAAAAAATACTCCCACCTGAATTCTTATCCACAGGAAATCTGTATTCAACCATGAAATGCCACATGAGAAGTTAGAAATTAAAAAGGAGGGCTAGGTACCTTCTCACTAAAGCAATTTATTTCCTCTCCACCTAACAGAAGGGCCATTAGAAAAAGGACCAACAAACAAAAATGTCTATTTCTTGCTTTGGGCATGTAAGTGCCTCATTTTTATGACCTGCCCATAGAGCCTGACTTAGAAAGTCTTATATACAATTTATATTGCCCTTTCTTTCCTGTCAGACACATAAATTTTGGCTTTAAGGTTACTCTTATTTTATTAGTTATTCACGAGTTCTATGTAAAAATCCAAAATGTATAGCAAAGTACAAAAGATGTACACATATGACTCAAGGTCTAAAGGAAAGAATTTTTAAGACTTTATAAAACCATAAAATTATTCTAAATCAAAGTACTCTATAAAAGGTTGAAATTTTACTATCAAATGATAGAGAATTAAAAATAAAAAAAGAAAGTTCTAAAGGTAGCTCTAAAATCAAGAGTGACTTTAAAGGCAGACGTTAAAACACAGAAAAATATTTTAAAAGGACTTACCTCTGTTGGTAATGAACAGACTAGGGAAATGGAAAGAAAAAAGATTAGAAATGTTTAACATATACGTACATACACACACAGGGCTGATCATTACTTTTATATTTGACAAAACACTTCATTTCTACTTTTTCTCATAATTTTCTTGTATCATTTTTCCAATGCTACTTTTTTTGAGGTAAAAGACATGGTTATCTGAGACGATACTATCTTGATTTTTTGATTTAAAGAGTGTCTCATTCAGTTGATGGAACATCAAACTATGCTATCTTGCACATAGTAAAGTCTTACCTTAACCATAGGTCCAGTGGGTCCGAAACTAAGCTGAGACGGGAACAATCCCCCCTACAACAAACCTTAAGTGGAGCTGATTATTTCTTTTGGTGGCTTTTCCAAAATAGCCATTACTTTTCATCCTCACTAACACTGTTATAAACCGCAGCAGCACTTTTGCTACCATTTCTTTTCAATATACTTTTCCTTTTCTTCTTCATATTATGCTACAGAAGATCATGAAACTATAAAGCTAGAAGGAACTTTGGTTGTCATTCGCTGTATAGCCTGTACCAGCTAAAGGACCTAAAAGAGCTTCATGATTTTAACTATGATTCTACCACTGAGGCAATTGCTTATTTTGTTTTTATTCACTTTTTATTTTTTGACACAGGGTCTCGCCATCACCCAGGCTTGAGTACAGTGGCATCATCATAGCTCACTGCAATTTCAAACTCCTGGGCTCAAGCAATCCTCTTGGTTCAGACTCCCAAGGAGCTAGGATGTAGGACTACAGGTGTGCACCACGACACCCAGCTAATTTTTCTTTCTTTCTTTTTTTTGGTAGAGATGGGGGGGGGGACGTCTCTATGTTTCCCAGGATGGTCTCAAACTCCCAGCCTCAAGCAATCCACCTGCCTTGGCCTCCCAGAGTGTTAGGATTACAGGCCTAAGCCACCACATGAGGCTCTATTTTTATTTTTAAGGTTTAAAATGGAGTAGTCCACTGGGCTCAGTATCTTGAGACTTCCAAGGGAGAAATGGGATAGTACACCATGAAATAACAGCAATCACAATATACTGGGCACCTACGATGTGCCAGGCACTTTGCTATGCTTTATATTCATTATTATATTTAATCATCGCACCCTTATAAAGTAAGAATTAACATATCTATATACAGATGAGGAAATGAGGGTTAGACTAAATAGCCCACTTGCATCTGGATAACAGGAATTGAACCCTGGTCTGTTTTTGAAGTTTATGCTCTTAATCACTAAATTAGATTGCATAAAGTAAGCAAGTAACTTAGCTGTGACAGCCAAGTGAAAATGATATGCCTTCCCCTCACCCAACTAATGTACCACCATGCTAGCACCCATCACTATTTTATATATGGGACCCTAAACAAGTTAAATAGCTCATCCAGTAACAAAGGTGGAATTGCAGGTTTCATTTGCAGGAACACACCATAAGGAACAGACTAATCCAGTAAATGGGACACTTTATAAGGCACTGGCTTGGACTCTTCAAAAAGTATAATTTTTTAAAAAAGAGGGGATTGGGATAGGGAATTCTAGATTAAAAAAATAAAGAGATACATCCATCAAATGCAGTTTGCAAAGCCTGACTAAATTCTAGTTAAAAGCTGGGCATGGTGGCTCATGCCTATAATCCCAGCTACTCAGAAGGCTGAGGCAGGAGGATTGCTTGAGGCCAGGAGTTCAAGACCCTGTCACTAAAAAAATTTTCTTTTAAATTAGCCAGGTATGGTGGCATGCACCTATAGTCCCAGCTACTTGGAAGGCTGAGGCAGGAGAATCACTTGAGCCCAGGAGTTCAAGGTTACAGTGAGCTATGATTGCATCACTGCACTCCGGCCTAGACAATAGAGCAAGATCCAAGCTCTTAAAAAAAAAAAAAAAAAAAAAAAATTCAGATTAGGTCTCTATTGCACTCACAGAATGTTAGGTCCACAAGAATAAAAACCTTTTTGACTTATTCACTACTCAGTCCCTAGCACCTAAAAAAACATTGCTAGGCACATAGTAAGTGCTCAAAAATATTTACTGAAAAAATTAATATCTACCCTTTTACTGTCCTGAATCTTCAAATTTTTCTGAAATTTTCCAAGATGCTAATAAAATAGAGCATTTGAAATTCACAAACATTTCTGTATTGAGAATGAGGACAAGTACTCAAAGGGAAAAAAGATCTTGATTAAACCTAATACACGGAATATTGCTCAAACCAAGAAGAAGACTTTCCCAACTATCCTAATATCCATCATTCCAACCTCATTTCCCACTCCTTAACTGACACTCTCCCTACACCGTACACCATAGGAATTCAACGCTGCTCGTTTGTCCACAGACATGCATCAAGCTTTTTCCTGCGTAACTGTTCACTTAATCTGGGATTCCCTTCCCCACTTTCTCATCCAGTCCTTGTCATCCCTAAAGACTCAATACCTTCCAAGAAGTCCTCCTCTAACAGCCAGACAAGCCCGTAACATCAGGCTGAAATAATCTATTTGCATGTCTCTATTCCAAATGGACTGTAAGCTCTCCAGGCCAATTACACAGGTTGGGAAAAATCTGTTCATGTCTCCTCCTCACCAGACCCCAGCCACTCCCCAGCTGAGGATCCACCAAATGACAAAAACAGATTGGGTGGGGGGAAGCTCAATAGGACCAAATGTGAAACTATTACCACAATGCATAAAAATAGAGTAAGAGTCATTTTCTGCCTTCCAACACTTGCCTCCACAATAAAGGACTCGAAGTGGGTAATCGGCATCTAACTTGGCACTGTTCCTTGGGTCTCCTTTGGAATCAGCCCCACTGGATTCAGAAATGTCAGCAGCCATTTCACAAACCTGTACACAAGGAAAGTAACACATTTCGCTATTGTGGACTAAGACCCCAGAAGAGCAGTAGTCAGGGGCTGTCTTGCTGCCTCTCACTAGAAATCCCCCTACCCCAAAGCTGTTTCAATTCTCTCTTAAGTGAGGGATACAAAGCTGCACTACATCCATAAAATATGAGCAATTGCAGTACATCATCCCCCTGGTCCTCAGGTCTGCAGGGAAGCAAGCAGCAAACGGACCATGGAGGATGGGAAAGAGAGGGGGACACTAGTGAAAAAGATGAAGCAACAAGGAGAAAAGGATGGGGTGGGTGACCTCGGTAGACGCGGAGCAAAAGGTGTGAGGGTGACCAGGGAGGGATGCAAACTGCAGTGCGAGAGAAAGGCTACCAAGCAGCTGGCGAAGAGAGTCTGGAAAAGCCTAGGAAGAAGGGGTGGGTCACCGGAGGTGCCCAGAGTGCAGGGCGTGGGGGCGGGCGGCTAAACTGCAAGGGAGAGGCATGAAGAGTCGGGAAAGGGGATGGGACAGGGCGGGGTGTCCAGAGCCCGAGGAGAAAAGTGGGGGGAAAGAACCAGGAAGGGGCAGAATGTAAGAGCACTGAGGAGACAAGGGCCACCAGGTCTGAGGCGAAGGGGCGATCCCGAGGGACACCAGAAGGGGCCCATGTGGGCGGGGGTGTGGAGACGCCCGGCCCGGCCCCCTTCCGCCAGGCAGCACCTCAGCTTCCAGCGCGCTCTCTACGAGCTTCTCGGAAACCGGAGAAGCACGAGGGGTCGTTACCCAGGCGGTCGCACAGGTCTCGCCGCCTCTGCTCCTGCCGCTATCGCCAGCTGAAGCAACACATGCGACTCCTCTTCCCCGGCCAGGGCAACCCAAGAGCCCCTCAGCCAGCCGTGTTCCCGCGAGACAATGAGCCTTTATCGCGAGATTCAGGCTGCCGCTGGGCGGATGTCGCAGGAAGCCTGAAGGCGGGGGCGGAGCTGAATTAGTGAGCATGCGCCTTCCGGGCCGGGGGCGGGGCCCAGCGCCGAGAGGCGGGGTAGCAGGCGGTGCTCGTTACCTGTTGCACAGGACGAGTCGTGGGAGATGCCCGGGTGGAAGGGGTCGCGCCTGGAAACGCAGAGACGTGCTCCTGAGTCAGAAATGACTCCCGATTAATGAGCCCGCGGAACATCGCCGCAGTGTCTGGAATGCATCCTGGAGTGCTGACTAACCTCCAGCCTACTGGCTAAGTCACTCCTCTGCGGGGAGGAGAATGCGGCTGGACAGGGCGCTTGGTTTCGTTTCAACACCATGCCCTAAATTGGAGGAATTCTTCTTGAAAAGATACTATCAACGCTATTTAAGTTTTTTTTCGTCGTCCGCAGTCTCACCACCTTAACAGCTGTTTTTGTCACCTTCTTCGTGTTTACCTGTCCTTATATGTGTTCTAACTTGGAATGACTGTCCCATCTCAGACTTTCTCAGGAGCTGAACGCCTGGTGGACATAACCACATACGGTATGTCCTGTTGCCCTTGGGGGGAAATCCCTCCGTGTCCGCACTCAGCCTGAAACCCATGTGTGAGATGGGAGTGATAACACGACAACACTTGCAGAGATAAGCAATCATGACCCCAAAAATATGCTTTGTAGATGGTGAAGTCTGTTCTTTCCTATTTTGCTTACTCTTCCACTCACTCCTACCTTATTCTCCTTCCATCCCAACTTCACTCACCATTGCTACTGCCACGCATTTAATTTTCTGTTTACAACTTGTGTGTGCACTCAGACATCTATCTGGCACCATCTTTTCCACCAGTCGTGTGTCTTCCACCCTGACATCTTTCTTAAATAAAAGAGGAATTCCCCTCCCCCCTCACAAAAGGGTCAATTCTACATGACACCTGTGAAAGATTTTGTTCCCACCGAAGCATATTTGATTCCAATAATAATAGCTTCCGCCTATTGACACCCACTCACCCCCACTATGTGCCAGGAACCACCCATTTGGGGATAACGACTCCAGGTGGATTCATTCCACAAAATTTTCTTAGGCTCCTACTATGCACCAACCACTGTGCTAGACATGGCGAATACGACAGTGAGCAGAAGAGCTAAATCCCTATTTTCGCTCTATGTATTAGTCTTGGACATGTCAGCTGATTTAATCCTTACAAAAGCCCTGTAAAGTAGGTATTAATATTATTGTCCCTAACTTCCAGATGGTAAAATCAAGGCTCAGAGGTGGAAATGAATTAAGTTCACATATGCTTAAAATCACACACAAGAAATAGCATATTTTATTGATCTTAAGATGCACACTGGTGTTCGCAGCAGCCGTCGCTTTCACCTCTAGCTCGCCGAGCTCCAGCGGAAGGAGAAGGGGGTACGTAAGGAGGTCTTTATACCACGGCTCTCGGCTCCTACAGAGCGGACTGCCCTGAAATCCACCCAGGTAAAGCACCCAGGAAGTACCTGGCTACGAAAGTCGCTCGCGGGAGCGCGCCCTCTGCTGGAGGAGCGAAGAAACCTCACCGCTACAGGCTGGTACCCCGGCACTCCGTGAAATCAGACGTTTACCAGAAGTCCCCTGAACTTCTGATTTGCAAACTTCCTTTCCAGCGTCTGGTGCGAGAAATTTGCTCAGGACTTCAAAACAGACCTGCGCTTCCAGAGCACAGCTATTGGTGCTTTGCAGGAGGCAAACACCTGGTTGGCCTTTTTTCAAGATACCAATCTGTGTGCTACATGCCAAGCGTGTAACGATTATGCCAAAAGACATCCAGCTACTTTCAGCAGTTCAACTTTTATAAATAAACCTGTTAAATTTTTCTGGAAAATGCCAGCATTTGGACTTTTTAAAAAAACAAGTAAATTTCTCAATTGACGGCAACTAAATGGTGTTTGTAGAATTTTTATCATACGGTAGATTCCATCCGTTCACTGTACTTTTCTGAGTTGTCCTCCATGCAAGTACATGGTTTTAATGTTGTCTGTCTCCTGTGCTTGTTCCTGTAAGCTTGCTATTCAAATACATTAAACTATAAAAAAATGCACATTTGTCACATATCAACATCTCTCATATCAAGATGCATTGCAATGGATGGAATCTTAGCATTGTGTCATAACAGTTTAGTTGACAGCATTTTTCTTTCTTAGTAGTGCACAAAATAATGGTACGTCTTACAATGTATGGCATCTTAGACATGATGAAATATGGACAGGTGACCACTGCTGCATAATAGACCAATGTCTTCAGTTTCATTCCTCACCCTTTTCCTGCTCTACTCTGTATGGAAGAGGGCACTGGCTCCTATAGACTATTGGCCCAGGCTTCCTTGTTCCCTGGCTTCCAGCTAGGACCAGCCAGTGGGAGGCGGCCAGGCCATGCCATCCACTCACATCATCCCTTGAGCAGCATCTCTGGCAGTAGCTGGTTCTCTCTCTGTATGGTTAGAGGATCCCAGCCCCTGGACTCCTATAACATACAACCCTGCCTGGATGTAGTCTCCAGCCTGGGGGTGGTGACGGCTTCCTGCTCTGCATTGTCTGTTCCATTCCACACGTAATCAATTCCCTGAATTAAATTCTTCTTTGCTTTACATATTTATATGGGGTTCTTTTTTTCTGGGTAAATTCTGTCTAATACAGTTGGCATTTAAACCTAGACTTGTACTTCCTGTCACACCCCACAGTCTTTCAGCTTTTAGTTACTAAAAGATGGAATGATATAATAAATAAAGAAAAATCCCAGTGTTTTCTCACCGGGAAGCCACAGACTCTCTGGGAGGCAGTGGAATTATTGTAAAGGATACAGGAATCCAGTTGTGCATCAAGTATTGTTAGTAAATTGATTAAATATCTTTTAGATATAAGTATTCCTATTTTCTAGTGTACGTCACAGTTTTGTTCCAATGAAAGTCCAAAAGTTGAATCTGACTGGCCTGGTTCAAGTTATATCCATTCCTAAATCAATCATCATCACCAATCAAGTCCCATATCAAGTGTCTTTGGAGCTGGGTCTGGACAATGGAAAGAGGGAACATCCCAAAAGAAAACTGAGTCACTATTAAAAGACAGAGGGATGCTAAGGTATAAAAATAACAGATGTCCACTATAGGCAGTCTCGTACTCACATACACTAAATACTATTAAATAATCTAGCACCAGTAACACATTAAGTGTCTAGATGAGGCAGACTTCCTTACTAACAGAATCCCATTTTATTTTATTTTATTTTTTTGAGAGAGAGTCTTACTCTGTTGCCCGGGGGATTAGAGTGCCATGGCGTCAGCCTAGCTCACAGCAACCTCAAACTCCTGGCTCAAAGCAATCCTTCTGCCTCAGCCTCCCGAGTAGCTGGGACTACAGGCATGCGCCACCATGCCTGGCTAATTTTTTCTATATATTTTTAGTTGGCCAATTAATTTCTTTCTATTTTTATGAAAGCAAATTTTTACATATGCAAGAGTTAAAAAAAAAAAAAGAAAAGAAAAAAATTTCTTTCTATTTTTAGTAGACACGGGGTCTCACTCTTGCTCAGGCTGGTTTTGAACTCCTGGCTTTGAGTGATCCGCCCGCCTCAGCCTCCTAGAGTGCTAGGATTACAGGCCTGAGCCACCACGCCCGGCCTCCATTTTATTTGAGTTAGTGTGTCTAGCTAAAGATACTCAATGTCCCAGCCTCCCTTGCAATGAAAGGGGCTATGTGACACAGTCTGCTCAATGAAATGTAGGTATTGTAGAAGTCCCTAAGGAATGCAGGAAGCTTCTGGCAGGAGGCATTGTGAAAGATTTCAAAATGGGCAAAAAGGAATCCTGGCTCTCCTGTCCAGCACGCCCTTGGGTGCCATCTCCATCCTTCACTGTTAAGCTATCTTACAATTTTGTAAGTTGTACAAACCTGATAGTAATGCACACGGTCTTTAGAAATGCAAATGAATTTCATCTGGAGGAGCTGCAATTGATAAATTCTCTTATTGATATTGACTTGTTTTCCATCTATTTGGAAATTAATCTCAGCAATCCTGATTGCCTATGTATGCATGTATATAAGTATGATTGCGTATGTGTGTTTTTAAAAATTCTTCTTTGAACTGGTTTTGACATCTTACTGACTCCCTTATTAATTAATGAGTGAAATAAAATCTTGGCTGGGTATGGTCAGTAGCACCTGTAATCCCAGCACTTTGGGAGGCTGAGGCTGGAGAATCACTTGAGGCCAGGAGTTTGAGACCAGCCTGGGCAACATAGTGAGACCCTATCTCTACAAAAAAGTTTAAAACTTAGCTGGCTGTGGTGGTGCATACCTACAGTCCCAGCTACTTGGGAGGCTGGGGTGGGAGGCTGAGGCAGTAGGATTGTCTGAGCCCAGGAGTTCAAGTTTGCAGTGAGTTATGATCACACCACTGTACTCCAGCCTGGGTGGCAGAGTAAGACCCCTGTCTCTAAAAAAAAAAAAAAAAAGTACACAAGTTACATGTTTATTTTATAATTGAATGAGAGTCATGCTTTTATCCTTTTGCAAATGTATCATTTTGCACTTCCCAAATAAAAATAAAAAAGCAAGGAATTACATAAGAAAGCCTTGACCTTTCTCCCTTCTTTGTGGCTAGGCTGTGAACATAATAAGGCAGGAGGTACCACAGCCATCTTGCAACCATGCCAGGCAAGTCTGACAATGAAGGGGTCTGTATCTTGCATGCTAAGGACAATGGACTGGACACCTAGAAGTAGTCTGGGTTCCTAATAGCATTGTTGAGTCACCATAGCAGCTCTTGACTTGCTCTGTTCTGGGGTGCCTATTGTGAAAAACAGGTGCTCCCCTATCTCTTGAAACCAATGTAGCAGGCCTTTCTATTGTGCTGCAGAATGCATTCCTAGCTGATATTATCAGGAAGTCGGGTATTTCCTTTAACACAAGAGGGAAACCCGTGGGCAAGCAAAGCATGCCTGAAGTCAGGAGACGAAGGTGAGACCAGGCTAAAGGATGATGGGGAAGTGATGTCACAAGACTGGCCATTCAGACCAAGTGTGGAACAAGGGGCAATTTGGACACTCACTTTCTGAGAAGTCTTCTAGTGAAGAAAACAAAAGGGTTTGCCCTGGACTACCTGAATTAGAAGTGACTTCTTAAACATGTGATGCCTTATCATAACACAGTCTAGACTGTCAAGAAATCATGGGTTTGGAGTTTTCCACTCTTGGGGCTGGATTGGTCCTGAGCCAGATATTTTCTTTCATCTGGTTCTTTCTGGGCATTTTCAAGATGGTCACTTGGGATGAAGTAGATATTTATTGATTGCCTTTCTAGTATCCACTCTCGATAACAGGTCCATTTTGGTTCTGTTCACCTCTCCCCCACACTCTACCCATGTGGTTTTGTTGGGCCTCCACCAAGGAGGCCTGTTGTGACCCAGGTCTAAGCCAATCAGCACATTGTGTTCTGCTGGTAACAGTGACTGGTTCAAGGGTAGATCAACCAGAGTGAATCCCAGCAGATTTTTTTGTTTTTGTTTTTTTTTGAGACAGAGTCTCACTCTGTTGCAGGGCTAGAGTGCCATGGCGTCAGCCTAGCTCACAGCAACCTCAAACTCCTGGGCTCAAATGATCCTCCTGCCTCAGCCTCCCGAGTAGCTGGGACTACAGGCATGCGCCACCATGCCCGGCTAATTTTTTCTATATATTTTTAGTTGGCCAATTAATTTATTTCTATTTTTAGTAGAGACAGGGTCTTGTTCTTGCTCAGGCTGGTTTCGACCTCCTGACCTTGAGTGATCCACCTGCCTCGGCCTCCCAGAGTGCTAGGATTATAGGCATGAGCCACCATGCCCGGCCCGCAAGCAGATTTTTGAGGGAGCTCTAAAAAAGAGGCTCTTTCTTTCCTGTTGGACGTGAGTCTCAGAGGATACACCAGTAGAGTGCCTGGCAGCCATCGTGCCACCATGTGGCCTGAGGACAAAGTTAGTATGTAAGAGAGTAGAGCTGAAAGATGGAGAACACCTGACCCTGGATGCAGCCACACCTGAAAGTGGCTCTAACCCTGGGCCTTTCAGTTATGAAAGTCAACAAGTTCTCATTTTTGCTTAAGCCAGTTGGAATTAGAGGTATTTTTCCTCAAATTAGTCCTGATGGACACACAGGGTTAGGGCTAGGGCAGCTCCCCCCCCGACAAAAAACCCAGCCTTTCCCAGGGTTTATTAAGACTTGTTCTAGCCCAGTGTTTCCAAACAATTTTTCCCCCACTATGACACACAATGGATGCTATGATCTTGTAGAGCACAATCTCATAAACAAATTGACATTTTTATGAAATTCTAAAATAGTTACAGGGATGTAAAGCTAGCATAATATATAATTTTCAGATTTTACAAGTTTGTAATTTATAATTTTCACAACTACTTACAATACATCTGCAAGGCAGCTCACTGTGAAGTATATGATGTCACTTGCTTCCCTCCTTTCCTATTCAAGAAGGCATTTTGGGTTACTAGGAACAAGGCTCAGCCCAGAGAGAGTCATCATGGGGCTAATGTTCAATCTGTCTAATTTGTTTGAGTAATTAAAATTTCAGAGTCTAGTACTTTATATTATATTAGCAATAAATTTCCAGCCACACGCCATACATACATGAATTCAACACGACAAAGGACTGTTGAACCCAATCCCCATGGATGAGAACTGCAAAGTAAGCTGGGTTCAATTTATTCTCAGGCTATCTGAACTTACCTTCCAAACTGATAAAGTTTTCATCTGTTAGCTCTAGTCCCAACCAAAAACATTTAGTCTTTTTCTAAAAAGAGAGTTTTTATGTGTCACCTTTCTCCCTTATAAATTTCCTTCAAGAATTGCTATCTCAGCAAGATGGTACCTTCTCCTTGGGTCTCTGATGTTCATTGTGGTTTAAAATTTTTTTTAATGAAAACAAATTTTAAGAGTGCAGGAGTGGATCTCAGTTTCAGGAATAGTTGAGTTCTACAGATAAAGTAACATATTTGAGAATTCAAGAACATATTCAAGGATATGTTGCTGACTTCAAGAATCTCTCAGAGAATTATAAAGCAAATTTGAAAAGTGAATGTTTGGTGACTCTGGGTAAATATATGGAAGTTACTTTGCTCTGTTTTAGTAGCTTTTCTGTAAATTTGAAATTATTTCAAATTTATAAGTTTTCTTTTTTTTTTTTTTTTTAAGGAAATTATGTCTTTTCATGTCTTGGCTCCTTCCCCATGTTTTCTTCCTATTCCCTAGATACTTAGGTTATTTTCTACTAGCTTAGCAATCCCAGATAGAAAGAGATGGTCTTTTCCAGTGGTTCTAGCAAACAACCCAGATTACTGTCTCATTAGCCTTTTGAGTCATGTGCCCACCCCCGAGCCAATCACAGTGGCCGCAGGATGGAATGATTTTTATTGGCCAGTCCTGGTCACATGCCCATTCCTAGAGCCAAGACAGGGAACCATATCCTTGCAAACCTCAGAGGTGGAGAGGGAGGGAGGGATGAGTTGCCAAGGGAAAATCAAGGTGCTACTGACAAAAGGAGGGATGAATGGATGCTGGGAAGACAAAAACACCATGTAAATATGCCATCAGCTGAGCTCTTGATCCCAGAAGCCCTGCTCAAAGGGAGCAGGGTTCGGGGACTGAGACGGATGGGGAAGAAGCTGGCATGACAGAGGTTAATGAAAACCAACCTGTTCTGCTTCTCCAAAAATCAGATGTTTAATAAGGTCATTTGCTCTCCTTGCAGCACAGGACTGGCAAGGAACACAACCAGTTCTGCCACAAGAGGCCTATAAATATTCAATGCAGAGGAGGATTCATTTTAAAAGATGATACAGTGTTGTCAGGATGAGATGGGCACTTTGTTAAGTCAGGCAGTAAAACCTGTCCTTGCTTACTAAAACCGAGAGCCCCCTCATATAAGAAGCCCAAAGCCCCTCTGCACTCCGCGAGTCTTACTACAATATATCTTAGTCTGTCTTTTATTATAAAAATATCACATGCTTCTTCCCAAAATTTCAAACAATACAAAAGTGTATACAAGAGAAGATAAAACTTTCTCCCTCTCCAGAGTGCTGTTAAGAGTGTGCTGCATATATGATGATAATAACAGAAACAGTAGCTAAAACTTATATAGCACCTACTCTGTGTTGTACACTGTTATGAGCACTTTACATAGATTAACTCATTTTGTCTTCACATTAGAATGATGTAAGTAACATTGTTCCCATTTGACACAGGAGGAAACGGGTAAAATGGCTTAGGTAAGATCTCACAGCCAATAAGTGAGAGAATTAACTTGAAATCCGGGCAGCCTAACTCCAGAGCACATATTCTTATATTTCAGATTTTAAATTGTAATGCATATCTATAATTATTTAATTGACATGCAATTTACCTAACATAAAATTAACCATTTAAAATGAACAATTCGTTCAACCTGAGAAAGCAGCTGAAAAATAGAATAAAATAAAATGAACAATTCAGTGGCATTTAGTACATCCACCATGGTGTGCAAACACTATCTCTATCTAGTTCCAAAATATTTCCATCACCCCCAAAAGAAACCCATTAAGCAGTCACTCCTCATTCTCCCCTGGCAAACACTCATCTGCATTCTTGTCTCTGTGATTTATCTATTCTGGATATTTCACATAAATGGAATCAACACTATGTGACCCTTTGTGTCTGGCTTCTTTCACTTAGACTGATGATTTTGAAGTTCGTACACTTGTAGCATGAATCAGTACTTCAGCCGTTTTAGTGGCTGAATCATATCCCATTGCACGTATATAGTAAAATTTCTTCATCCATTCATCCATTGCTGACCATTTGGGTTGTTTCCACCTGTATTAGTCAGGGTTCTCCGGAGAAAAAGAACCAATAGAATGTGCATATATAGAAAGAAATTTACTTTGAGGAATTTCTCACACAATTGTGGAGGCCTGCAAATCCAAAATCCACAGGGTAGGCAGAAGGTTGGAGACCCAGGAAAGAGCTGATGTTGCAGTTCACATCTTCAGGCTGTCTGCTGGCAGAAACCCTTCTTGCTTGGGGGAGACCAGGCTTTGTTCTACGAAGGCCTTCGACTGATTGGATGAGGCCCACCCACACTATGGAGAGACGTCTACTTTACTCCAGGTCCACAAATTTAAATGCCAATCTCATCCAAAAAACACCCTCGCAGAAACATCCAGGATAATGTTCGACCAAAGGTCTGGGCACCAAGGCCCATCACACCACCTCTGGCAATTGTGAATAGTGCTGCTACGAACATTCGAGCACAAGTATTGGTTTCAGTCTCTGTTTCCAATTCTCTTGGGTATATACCCAAGAGCAGAATTGCTGAGTCGTATGACACTCCTATGTTGAACTTTTTGAGGAACTGCCAAACTGTTTCCCATAGCAAATGAACCGTTTACATTCCCACCAGCAATGTGGAAGGAAATATATATTTTAATTTACAAAAATTGGGTCATACTACACAAATTGCAATGTGGTTGTTTTTTTCCGTTTAACAATGTATCTTGGACATCTTTCTGGCTTAGCTCTGCATCTTATAGCAGAAACGCTTAGAACAGGGCCTAGTCCAAAGGGAGTGTTATACGAGTGAATGCTATTCTACTTTTTAAGATTATATATTTTATTTAACAAGTACAAGTATTTTATTGAATGAAGCCATTGTAATTTATTTATCTCATTCCCCACTGGTAAATATTTAAGTTGCTCTCATTTTAATTTTTTTAATGCTATTACAAGCTTTTTAAAAAAAATACAGATGGCGTGTTGCTATGTTGCCCAGACTATATTCAAACTCGTGGGCTCAAATGATCCTCCCACCTTAGCCTCCTAAGTAGCTGGGACCACAGGCATGTACCACTGCATGACTGTTATTTAACTTTCCTTTTTTTTTTTTGAGATAGGGTCACTCTCTGTTGCCCAGGCTAGAGTACAGTGGCGTCATCACAGCTCATAGCAATGGAAAATATATATAAGTCGAGAGAAAAGGACAATGAATGTCCATGTTCCTGTCATCCAGCTACAACAATCAAAAACTTGTAACCTCTCTTGTCGTATTTATACTTCTCTCCTCTGCCAGACTACTTTGACGCAAGTCCCAAATATTATGTAATTTCATCTATACACATATTCAGTGGTTATTTCTAAAAGATAAGGACTCTTTCTTTAAAACATAAGCAAAAGCTCATTATCACACCTAACATGATTAGCAATAATTTCTTAATATCCTCAATTAGCCAGTGTTCAGATTTCCCAAAACATATCAGACATTTTACCAGTTGGAGTTGCTTGACTCAGAGTACAAACACTTGGTTGATGTATCTCTTAAATCTCTTTGATTTCTATAGTTGCCCCCTTTCTAATTTTTCTTGCACTTTATACGTAGAAGAAACCAATGTTTGCAATTTTAAAACTCATTTTGAAATGGCAGGAACTTCCTCATCAAAGCCCGTGTCAGGTCAGCATGACACCCGGGTGACACTGTGAAGCAATCCTCATCTCTCCCCTTTAACCTTTATGCCCAGCTTTTTCCTGGGCTGCAGCCCCTCCAGGAAGAAACAAACAAACAAAAAACCCCAGAAAATATGATGAATCAGTTAAACCTTAAATTTGGTCAGAAATTCCTCCACCCTTCCACAGAAGGCATGTTGAAATATTTGGCCGGAGAGGAACTCTAGGACTCAACGGCTGACATTGCAAGATCACTTTAAGGCCAGGTGTGGTGGCTCATGCCTGTCGTCCTATCACTTTGGGAGGCTGAGGCAGGAGGGACACTTGAGACCAGGAGTTCAAGACCAGCCTGAGCAAGAGTGAGACCCCATCTCTACAAAAAAT
>VBSM01003044.1:960399-974479 GCA_008086735.1 Cheirogaleus medius
AGAAAGAAAAAAGAAAAAGAAAGAAAGGAAAGGAAAGGAAAGAAGGAGGGACGGAGGGAGGGAGGGAGGGAGGGAGGAAGGAAGGAAGGAAGGAAGGAAGGGAGGGTCACTGTAGAGCATTGAGTGGTGCCCCCCGCAAAATACGTGTTTGTGTCCTGACCCCCAGAAACTGTGAATTGAATATGACCTTATCTGGGAAAAGAGTATTTGCAGTAATATTTGTATCCCCATAATATGCTGAAATAAAAAAAATAAATAAATAAAAAGAGTATTTGCAGATGCAATTAAATTAAAGATCACTAGATGAGATCATTCCGGATTATCTGGGTCCTAAATCCAATGACAAGTGTCCTTCTAAGAGACACACGGAGGAGAAGGCCACGTTACCATGGAGATGGAGACTGGGGGTATGCAGCCATAAGCCAACGAAAGAGACAAAGAAGAGAATCTTCCCTGGAGCCTCTGGAGGGAGCGTGGTCCTGCCGACAGCCTGACTTCAGACCACCGGCCTCCAAACTGCGAGAGAATAGTTTAAGCCATCACGTCTGCGGCAATTTCAGGAAGCTCACACAGTCACACACTCAGGCACCTGCATGGGGAAGGAGTTTTAGGGAAATAGAGCCCCAGAATTCCTACCACACAGACAGTCTCTCCTCCCACCACCTGTTGGGTGGCTCCCACGGGACTATTCACTTCCTGCTCTTGTCATGTTTAAAGGGAAATACTGTCTTATAAAGCATTAGAGTAGGTGGCATGAGGGGGCCCAAGAGCCCCAAGCTCGTGCCAGATGCCTGGCAGGTGTGTCCCCAAGTCCTTCAATCCGCCCCTCCTGTTCAGTAGCATCTCCCCAGCCAGGAGAAGCAAACTGCAGAGGCCCGGATTCATTGGCTGACTAGTGCATTTATTTATTCAAGACTGACTTACTGAATGTCCCCTGATGTCAGGCGTCGGGCTACGTGCTGGAAAGACATGTGTAGATCATCACACAACTGCATATGGCAGAGATGGCACAGAGAAGAGGGCCTGACCCAGACTAGAGAGGAAGAGACACTGGGGGCTTGGAGGTTTTGGGGTAGCCACAAATCACATGTGGCTTTTAAATTTTAAATTAATGAAAATTAAATAATACTAAAAACTCACTTCCTATCACCCCATTTCAAGAGCTCAATAGCTACATGTATACAGTATTACAGAACATTTCCATCATTATAGAAAGTTCTGGCCAGGCACGGTGGCTCACATCTATAATCCTAGCACTTAGGAAAGCAGAGGCGGGAAGATTGCTTTGAGGACAGGAGTTTGGGACCAGCCTGGGCAACCTTGAACTCCTGGGCTCAAGCGATCCTCCCTCCTTGGCCTCCCAAAGTGCTAGGATTACAGGCATGTGCCACTGCATCCAGCCTCATCTTCCAGACTAAAACTCTGTCCTCATGAAATATTCACTCCCCGTCCATCTCTCTTCCCAGCCCCTGGTAACCACCATTCTACTTTCTGTCTCTAAGAATTTGACTCCTAGGTACTCTTGATAGTGGAACCAAATCGTTTGTTTTTTTTTTTTTTGTGACCGACCAGTTTTACTTAGTATAATGTCTTCACGGTTCATTCATATTGTAGCATGTGTCAAACTGTCCTTTATTTCTAAGGCTGAATAATATTCCATCGTGTGTCTATACCACATTCTGTTTGTCCACACACCAACTGATGGACACTTAGGTTGCTTCCACCGTTTGGCTATTGTGAACGATGCTGCTATGAACATGGGTGTACAAATACCTGCTTTCAATACCTTCGGCCATATACCCAGAAATGGAATTACTGGATCATATGATAATTCTATGTTGAATCTTTTTTAGGAGATGCCAGACCATTCCGCAGTGGGTGTCCCACTTTGCACTCCCACCAACAACGCACAGGGTTCCAGTTTCTCCACAATCTTGCCAACACTTGTTATTTTCTTTTGTTTTTGTTTTCGTTTTTTATAATAGCCATCCTAATGTGTGTGAAGTGCTATCTTGTGCTTTTGATTTGGATTTCCCTAGTGATTAGTAATACTGAATATCTTAATGGCAAATGTGCTTATTGGTCATCTGCATATCTTCTTTGAAGAAATGTCTATTCAAGTCTTTTGCCCATTTTTTAATTGGGTTGGTTTTCTTTGTTGTTGTTCTTGAGTTGTCGGAACTCTTTATATAGCCTAGATATTAATCCTTATCACATATATATGGTTTGCAAATATTTTCTCCCATTCCATGGGTTGCCTTTTCACTCTTTTGATAGCGAGTATCCTTTGATGCACAGAAGTTTTTAATTTTGATGAAGTCTAATTTATCTATTTTTTTTCTTTTGTGCTTTTGGTGTCATAGCCAAGAAATCATCAGCAAATTCAACATCCTTAAGCTTTTTCCCTATGGTTTCTTCTAAGAGTTTTATAGTTTTAGCTCTTACGTTTAGGTCTTGGGTCTTTTTTGAGTTGATTTTTGGATAGATGTTAATTTGATGCACAAAGAAATAGGGCAGCAGAGCCCGGTCCTGAGTGTGTGGTACACTGAGAGGGAGATGCCATCTTCTTGAAGCCTCTGGGGTACAATAAGATCAGATTGTACGTGAAAAACCAGTAGACTTCAGAGAAAATCAAACCAATCTTTTCTTTCTTAATCCCCTGCCTTCCAGGTACTTCCACAGTCAAATGAAAGAGAGAGAGGAAGATGATTTGACAAGGCACACAAGATGTAGCAAAGAAAGGCAGGTGTTCGTCATAGGGAGAAAAGGGAAGTAATTTTGTTTACACGAATCGTGACAGTGTCTTATAATACAGAAGGAAGAATATTTTCCATCTGCTGGAAAATCCAGCCTGGGCATGTGAAGATATTCAGAGTTATCCCTCTGGCCTCATCTTGGGGTGTCTCAGCCTACCACGGTTACCTCTGTTAGTTCACGCCCTCTCGCAGAATTGAAAAGGCCCACAGAATGAAAGCGGTTGCTGCCAGCACTCATGAAAAGTAGGAGTTAACCATCCAGATCCTTATTCTATGCCCCTCCCGCCAAGAACACGGACTTTGTCTTCAAGGACCTCCTAGATTGTTGGGGTAACTAGATGTAGATGTTTGATGAACACATTTATTTGTTAGAAGTTATGAGACTGACAATTAGTGTGTGAGGCAGAATGTGGCAGGAACGTGATATTGCAAAGGGAGGCTGGGAACCACCTGTGAAGGACCTTGTATGTCAGTCCAAGGGATGTGAGCTTTCACCTAGAGCAGAGGTGGCAAACTCAGAATCCCACAGAGACCAGGCATGTCAATAAGGAAAGCTGACCAGAGGTGAGTAGTAGGGAATGGTGGGGACTGTGGCAAAGTGCACAACTCATGCTCCATCTAAAGGGGCAGCTACTCTTAGCTCCAGCTGATTGTTACCACATGGGATTATTGGTCCCATGCGGCTACATCTTCCAGTTTTCTAAGAGAAGACAGAAATCCAGGACGGCCCCAGGTTTTTAAAAACATACAGGCCAAACCAAACTGGTTTTTAAGATCGATATGGCCCACGGGCCATCGGTCTGCCACCTTGGCTGATCGAAGGGAGCTAGTGAAGGTGTTTAGGTGAAAAAAGGTGTATGATCCTATCTGTGCTTTAGAAAAATCAAATTGCTGTGTGGGAGATGAATTCCAGGGAATGGACTAGACGAAGGAAAACCAGTGAGGAACCTGTTTCAATAGTCTGGATGTGAGGTGACAGTGGTCTGTGCTAGGACGGGGCAACGGGGAATGCTGGTGGGCTGACTTGGAGTCCAGCATTCAGAGGGAAGAATTTAGCTTGAATGCGCATCTAGAAGAAGGCAAATGCACGGTTTCAATGCACCCTCCCTACCCTGCCCCCTCATCCTAAACTGGGAGCTGAAAGGCACAGGGCAGATAGATAATCCTTAAAGCCAAAGGGCAGGAAATTTCAGCAAAGACTTCAGTTCTTCGTGCAGTCTAATTTTACTCGCGGTTATTTTAGAGATAGACTCCTTAACCAACTCCTCCAATCTTCATCCACTCCCATGGGATAATTTTAATTTATGGGCTCAGCACACAATTCAAATTAAAAACATGTATATCACGGAGTTGAGCTCGGTTGAGCAGCCAGTGGGAAACGCAGGGCCAACTCCTCTGCAAGAGCGCTGGGCTCTGCTTCCCAGCAGAGAGGGGACCTGGCTCCCCAGGAGGCCGTTTCATGGAGACAGACATGCGACAAGTGGGCTTTGGATCCATTTCGTGGTCTTGCTGGTTGTGCAGCCAGTCCCCGGGGTCCTCGGAAAGGCAGAGGGTAAGGAAGTGGGAATGCAAGGGAGGAAAGGGTGACTTCCTTCCAAGAATGTTTCTGGCACCCAACAAGTGTCGTGCTAGCACTCTGTTTCTCTGCAGACCCTTCCAGTTTCTGAGGGCTGTACTTTCGGGTGTGGGCACAGGAGACTCTAAGACGCTGCAGAGCAAAGCCTCCCCTCACTGGCACCGCGCGGGAGCAGGCGCCCCGTGGGACGAGGGAGAGGACGGGGCAGTCAGGCAAAGGTTAGGGGAGGGAAGCAGAGGCCGGGGCCCAGAACGGCTCCAGGAAATGTTTGTATTTCTCCACCAGGAGGGAGGACAAACACGCTTTTTTTCGTGCCTTCTGGGCAGCTTTGCACGCTCTCCAGCACAGAACGAGTCCGAGGAGGAAAGAGCGAAGCTGAAAATAAAAATTATCCTGGGGCTGGACCCGGCAAGTCCTCTACGGCATGAATCTCATCGGTCCCACCGGCCGCCTCCCAGAAATGACCACTCACGTGAAACTGCATGCCTTTCCCAGCCCTGCCCGGCGACAGGCTTTGCCTCTCAGGCAGACAGGAGGCTTGTGACCTGGGATGCAGAGAAAGGACCTCACCGGGACTCTCGTTTCCTGGCTGGAGTTTCTCTTCTCCGTGTGCCGGCAGCATCCACCCACTCGGGCGGGCCCGCATCCCGGGTGATGCAGCTGGACACGCAGCAGCCGGGTGAGTGGTAGCCGTCAGATAAGCATCTGTGCCTTTGTGGGGACTCCGGGGCCGCTAGGCACCCAGGACACTTGTCCTCTCTCCGCCATGTACAACGGGTCGTGCTGCCTCATTGAGGGGGACCCCATCTCCCAGGTGATGCCGCCACTGCTCATTCTGGCCTTCGTGCTGGGCGCCCTGGGCAACGGGCTGGCCCTGTGTGGCTTTTGCTTTCACATGAAGACCTGGAAGCCGAGCACGATCTACCTGTTCAACTTGGCCGTGGCCGATTTCCTCCTCATTGTCTGCCTGCCCTTTCGGACCGACTACTACCGCAGACAGCGACACTGGGCGTTTGAGGATATCCCCTGCCGGGTGGTGCTGTTCATGATGGCCATGAACAGGGCTGGGAGCATCGTCTTCCTCACGGTGGTGGCTGTGGACAGGTATTTCAAGGTGGTGCACCCCCACCACGTGGTGAATGCCATCTCCAACCGCATGGCGGCCGGCATCGTCTGTGCCCTTTGGACCGTAGTCATCCTGGGGACTCTGTATCTTTTGATGGAGAACCACCTGTGTGTGCAAGAGAAGTCCGTGTCTTGTGAGAGCTTCATCATGGAGTCTGCCAATGGCTGGCACGACATCATGTTCCAGCTGGAGTTCTTCTTGCCTCTTGGCATCATCTTATTTTGCTCCTTCAAGATTGTCTGGAGCCTGAAGCAGAGGCAGCAGCTGGCCAGACAGACTCGGATGAAGAAGGCCATCCGGTTCATCATGGTGGTGGCTATTGTGTTCGTCACAGGCTACCTGCCCAGCGTGTCAGCCAGGCTGTATTTCCTCTGGACGGTGCCCTCGAGTGCCTGTGACCCCTCCGTCCACCTAGCCCTCCACGTCACCCTCAGTTTCACCTACATGAACAGCATGCTGGACCCCTTGGTATATTATTTTTCAAGTCCCTCCTTCCCCAAATTCTACACCAAGCTCAAAATCCGCAATTTGAGACCCAGGCAGCCAGGACGCCCAAAGACACCAAGGCTGGAAGAGATGCCAATTTCAGACCTCTGTCGCAAGAGTTGCATCAGCGTGGCAAATAGTTTCCAAAGCCGGTCTGATGTTCAGTGGGATCTCCAAATGTGTTGAATGGCACTAAGTAAACTGACCAACCACGTCTAGGAGGACAGATTGGTGACTTTAGAATGAATTCATGCTGGGCAGGGGATGTTGGAAACGCCACCACCCTTTCTGAGCTGTATCCTCATGCTGCTGGAAATGAAATGCACATGACTATACCTTTCTGGAAGGTTCCAGTTGATTGAAGTGAGTTGGTTGAATTTATATGATCTGATTACAAGGGTAAGGCACCCTACGAGCTGTTGGCGGGGGGGGGGGGTTAGAATCGCACGGTCCCTGTCACTTTAAATGGCTGAGTAAGTAGGAATGAGTGTTTAAATGGGTCATGTTCTCTTTCTGGGGTGTGGGGAGTAGTTAATGAACTTAAAGAGCTATCAGCATTTTCTATGCTCTGACCTTAAATCATTACTTCTCTTGCAAAACAGATACTGGGCTAAGTTAATACTTTTATTTCAGACTGAAGTGGGGCTCTTTTGACTGGGATGCCTTGGTCCTGATGGTTTCGTCCTCACAGGGACCCCAGTACACATTTCTTTGTCATTGTTTTGACTTCCCAGCAGCCCAAGAACAACAGCCAAACAGTCAGCCCTGATCTTCTTCAAGCTTCACATTTTTCTGCAATTCTTTGCTTTTCTAAGAAGGTGCTGAGAGATCTGTTTACCTGCCCCGGTTTCTCCAGTGGGATATGCTGAGTCCAGCATAACTGCTTTTGACTGCTTGTTATGTAACTGTGAATTGGAATCATTCATTCATTTATCCTCCAAGCGTGCACTTTGTTCATATTTGCCGTCAGGCACGATGCTCGTGTCCTTTTTACCGGGAGGGTCATTAATCAACTCTTGTGTGACAGCAAAATTTTTCAGGTGGCAAACAGAGAAGTTGAGGACTTTCATTCTTTCATGGAATATAATTTCTAGACCTGTTCTGTGCAAACATCAGAGTTATTGTCTTATGGCAAGACTGCCTTATGCACAAGTTTCCCAGATGTGTACCTGGAGCTCTCAAAGCTAGATGACTTTATGAAATGACAGGCTGCCCCTGCCCTGAATTTCCAAGCCAACCTTAGCTCCTGTCTCAAGCTACAACGTGGTGAAAGTAGTTCTCGACTCCTTTATCTACACTTTCTCAAAATTCCCAGGGTCCTCTGCCTACATTAGGACCTGGCCATCTTCTAGTCTTTGGCCTCAAAACACCCATGTAGGCTGTCTCTATTATTTCTTTTTTCAGAGACACTGAACAGCTCAGTGAGAAACGTACGGGCTAGAGAGAGTCAGATAAACCTTAAGTTTGAATCCCAGCTCTGCCACTTACCAGATGTGGGACCTCTGGGCAGATCTTATGTGACCACTGTTAGCTTCAACCTCCTCGTCTGTCAAACAGGGGTAACATCAGTGCTGACTGCAAAGGGTCATTGGGTGAATTCAATGAATGTACAACCCTGAAGCGAAAGGACTCTGTTCACTGTTATATCCTGGGTACCTATAAGAGCACCTGCATATAGTAGTTGCTTAATAAATATTTGTTGAATGAATGAATGAATGAATAAGTGCATGTAAAGCATTATGCCCTGTGCCTGGCAGTAAATGCTCAATATTATGACTTATTATATTAATGTGTTTTACACATATAGAAACTGAGGCACAGAAGCAATTTCCTTTGTGGTTCAGAGCCCCCAAATAGCTGCTCCGTCACCACGCCTGAATTCCCCCTCCTCCCCAGCTTCCTGGGCAGGAGTGAAAGCAAAGAGTGTAATCAGCACCACAGAACCATATCTCTTCCTGATAGAAATCTGTGAAACTCACACTTCTGCTTTTAATTCTATTCTTAGTTATAATTCTTTCCTGGGCTGTTCCTTTTTTGCTTCATTGTAATAAAAATGGATTCTGAAAGAAAGTCTGTGTCCTCCGTGTAACTCTAGGTTAGAAGACTCCTAGGACTTTGCCCTCCAAGGGAAAAAGGCTGTGCTACGCAGAGACACACGGCAGGGAGGTAAACAGAGGCTCTCACTAAAAAATGGCAGGAACAAACAGAAACAAAGAAAAATCAAACCAGGCTGGGCGCGGTGGCTCACACCTGTAATCCCAGCACTTTGAGAGGCTGAGACAGGAGGATTGTTTGAAGTCAAGAGTTTGAGACCAGCCTGAGCAACAGTGAGACCCCATCTCTACAAAAAATAAACAAATTAGCCAGGTGTGGCGACGTGCACCTCTAGTCCCAGCAACTCAAGAGGCTGAGGCAGGAGGATCGCTTGAGCCTAGGAGTTTGAGGTTGCAGTTAGCTAAGATGACACCACTGCACTCCACCTGTGGCGACAAAGCGACACTCTGTCTCAAAAAACAAAAAGAAAAGAACAGAAAAGTCAAAGCAAACCTTGAACCTAGTTTTTTTTTTTTTTTTTTTTTAGAGACAGGGTTTCACTTTGGCCGGGGCTGGAGTGCTGCCTCCCGAGTAAGTAGCTGGGGCTACAGGTGCAAAAAATAGGGTCTCCGTTGCTATGTTGCCCAGGCTGGTCTCAAACTCCTGAGCTCAAGCCATCCTCCTGCCTTGGCTTCTCAGAGTGCTAGGATTACCAGCATGAGCCACCACGCCCGGTCCCAAACCCAGACTTGATTCTACATTTGCTTCTCCTTTTAAGTTCGCAGAATGTGATGAAAAATAAATCACATCAAGAAGTTTCTTCAGAAATTATAAGGAAGAGGAGTGTATCTTTGGTGACAAAACTTTGTTTAAATTACCTGAAACAGGAAAACAGTCAATTTAGAGGAAAATGTTTTCTCCTTTTACGGCCTTTCAGGAAAAGTCACACAAAAGCTAAAAGAGGTATTCGACCAGATAGTCTATAGGGATTATGTGGGAAAAAATAAGAGGTGCGGATGACAACACATTAAGTTTTGGTCTGTTCTGAGACAGGGCTTCCCTACACTTTGTCACAACCAGAATGTGAAGATGCTGTCTGAGCTCTCTCGAGTGCAGGGGCTGCTCAGAGGGGCTAGAATCCCGGGCTCAAGGAGTCAAGCCAGTTGTTAAAAATTCTACAGCGAGGTGGGGACTTGGCCACTCTGTGACATGTGGTCTCCACCTGCTGGCCTCAAGCCACCATCATCACAGTGAGCACATAAAGGGCTCCCGGACCAGCTACATCCTTTGCAGGTCCTGGTGAAAAATGAAAATGCAACGTCTCTTGTTCAAAAAGTATTAAGATGTCCACATGGTAACCGCAGAGCATTAAACCGAGCCCAGGGCCTTGCTGCGCTCATCCATAAAGGCAGGGCTCTAAGAGAGAGAGACAGAGAGAGAGAGACAGAGAGATATGGGGTAGAATAAACAGACGGGCTCCCACATAAGGGCCTAATCTGTGTGCACGTCCCAGTGTATCCCAACATAAAATGATATCGCGGGCAGACGTCAATAGGATACATTCACTTATTCATTCCCTCTTTCGAGGAACATTAACGAAGCACCAGCTCTGTACCAGGCGTAGGAGAAGAAACACAAATGAAAAACATAGTCCCTGACCCCACGGACTCCACTCAGCAACCAAGGGGAAAAAATAAAATGGGAAATCAAGGTAACCGTGGTGAGAGTGGCGAACACGGGGTTCCACGGGAGAATGCAGGGGCCCTTCCTCCTGTTTCAGGGGACAGGGACAGTCTTCTCGGAGGCAGTGGCTTGCAAGCTCGGCCCTGCAGGATGTACAAGGAGCGGCCCGGGAATCCAAGGGGAATGCTGTTCCAGGCAGAGCTGGAGAGGTGAGAAGGAGCAAACTGACTGTCTGGGAGGCGCAGGAAGACAGCGGGGCAGGCTGCAGCTGCGACCGCCTAGAAAGAAGCGAAGCCCCGAGTTCAGCTGGGGAGTGAAGCATCTATCCACAACCCTTCCTGTGCAGAAGACTCATGAAAAGCCTGTAGGATTCCCTTATCTTTTAAAAAAAATAATGTTTCTTTATTTGCAGAAGGCATGTATTTTTTTGTTCAAATTCAAAGAATATATAGAGTAAGGCGTAAATATCTTCTTTTGGTTCCTCTTAATCTTATTTCCAGGAAATGACAGCTTTCAGCATTCAGGGTATATATACATTTTGCACACAGATAAGGAGTCTTTTGCATTATTTTACAAAAGCAAGATCACACCCCATTTATCTATGTCAGTTTAGATCTAGACACTGTTTTTGCAAAGTAGTTTCATCATAAATAACTTCCCACATCACAACATAGAAATTGAGCTCATTCTTTTTAACTTTTTATACATTTTTAACTTTTAACTTTTTATACATCTTTTTATACATTTCACTGTATAAATCAGTGGTCCCCAACTTTTTTGGCACCAGGGACCAGTTTTATGGAAGACAATTTTTCCATGGGGTGAGTGGTGGCAGATCTCTGTGGCCTGGGGGTTGGAGACTCCAGGTATAAATGATCCATATATAGTTTACTTAACCAATGGCCTTTTAATAAACATTTAAGCTGTTTTCAATTTTTCTTCTATTGCAGCCATGCTATGGTGGATATTCCAAATGATATATCTTTGGGTACATGTGTCAGGGTTTGGGGGAGATTCTCGATGATTCTTAGATGCGGTGTTGTTGGGTCAAAAGACAGCTATACTTTGGAGAGGTGTAGCGGGGCCTAAGAGCCTTGGAGCCAGACTGGGTTCAAATCCCATCTCTTTAGTAGCTGTGTCACCTAAGGCAAGTTACTTAACGTCTCAGTGCTTCACTTCCCTTGTTTGTAAAATGAAGAGCAAAGGGTCGTTGTGAATACTAAATGAGTTTAGCTGTATAAAGCACCTAGATTAGTCCCCAACGTAGAGTAGGCACCATTTCTGAATTAGCTCTTGTTATAATCTTGACAGATACCACCAAATCGTCTAACAAAAATTATACTCCCACTAAGAGTATATGAAAAAGTCTTCTGTTCCACACTCTCGCGCATAAGATCCTTGTTTGTTTTGTGATAAGCATTTTTTCTCCTTTAAAAAAATAAGACCTTCACCCCTTTAAAGTGATGAAGTCCAATGTATCAATTTATTCTTTTGCTGCATGTGCTGTTGGCGCTGTACCTAGGATAGATCTTGTCTGACCCCAGGTCATGAAGACTTACTCTTACGTTTGTTTCTTCTCAGAGTTTGTTTTAGCTCTTAGGTTTAGGTCTGGGATGCATGTCGAGTTAATTTCCGTCTACAGTGTAAGGAAGGGAGTCCAGTTCTTTTGCTTGTGGCTGTCTAGTTGTCCCAGCATCATTTATCAGAAAGACTGCTCTTTTCCCCATTGAATTGGCTCCATGCCCTTGTCGAACATCAGCTGCCCGCACACGTAAGGGTTTATTTCCGCGCTCTCAGCACTGCTCCCTCGATCGATAACGTCTGTTCCTACACCAGAACCACACTGTCTGGATTACTGTAGTTTTTCAGGAAGTTTTTAAATTAGGAAGTGAGAGTTCTCCAACTTTGTTCTTCTTTTTTCAAGATTATTTGGTTATTCTGGTTTGTCCTTAGGTTTTTTTACATTAAACCCAATACCACATTTCAAAACCCTGAAATAATACTCTTCTCCTTTTAAAAAATATGTATGTATGTACGCATATCTGCCAGCAAGTATATTTAGCTTCCTAATTATCTACTCCCCGGCTTCTACCACTTTGTCTGCCTCATCAGGGGCTCCGGGGTCCCTTATTTCCTCCCTCCTAGCCAAGGGTCTCGACTCAACATCATTTATACTCTGCAGTGGGGGTTTTTCCCCAAAGTGGCTCCGATGCACTGTGCCTCCTGGTGTTCCCGCCGTTATGTAGCCCATCCTAGTGGAATATGGACTGGCCATGCCACACGCTTTAAGCAATGGACTTGTGGGAGGTGATGTTCTGGGATTTCCAAGCCCAGGCATTAAGAAGTTCTGCTTGTGTGTTTTTGGAAGCCCTGAGCAGCCCGCGTACAAATTCTAGTCCATGCTGTGGAAAGAGCATGTGAAAAGGCCATTCGTAGACGCCACTTGCGGAGGCCACCAGGGGAGGCCACACAGAGAGGCACAAAACTATATGGAGAGGGAGAGAAGCCCAGGTGTTCCACTGTCCTGCTTAAGCGTCCACATGACTCCAGCCTAGCTGCCATGTGAGAGGCCCCACATGAGAACCGCCCAGCTGAGCCCAGTTGACCCAGGAAACCACGACAGGTAATAGAGTGGCGGTTGTTAAGTCACTAAGTTTTGTGGCAATTTGTTACGCAACAATAGATAACTAAAACAGAAATGGCAGCTTAGTTCACAGACACAAAACAGTTAATTATTAACCCTTCTATGCCTCAGTTTTCCAATCTATAAAATGGGTGTGATGATAATAATAGCATCTCTCTCACAGGGTTTTTTCAAGGATTAAATGAGATCACATATGAAATCTCTTAGTACAATACCTGGCACGTAGCAGGCAGTTGATTAGTAATGTTATTTTTAATTTTTTAAAAATAGTTCAATCCCATTTAGTGGCACACATTCAAGCTGCCGTAAGATAACCAGGCGTGGAGATTCAAGTTAATAGTGCCAGCTGTAAATTTTAAGTGGAGTTTCCACCAGACTCTGTGGAATCACTCACTGCCTTAGCTCTTGAAATGATTCATTAGACAAGTTTCTGTACAGCTCATGCACTAGTAAGAAAAAATAAATAAATGCATAAAAGAAGGCAGAAGCAAGATAAAACATGCCCACTGTGCAGTAGGAAGACCGGAAATTCCACAGCAGACACCGGGGTCCAAGGAGGCTGCAATTTACATTCTGCCTGAGTGACTGTGAACTTTGGTTTAGAATCATAGAACCTGAAGGATGGAAAGAAGATCGTCTAAGTCCTCATTTACACATGAGGGGGTGAGGGGTCAAGAGGTTTCAAAGCTTGTTCAAGACATAGCCAGAGCCAGCACCCAAAGGGTCTAGCTTTGCTTTTTTCAAACTTAACAATATTTGCGGTTGTTTTCTAATTTTATGCATAAGCACTGTGTAAAAAAAAATTATAAAACTGTAAAACTTAGAAAGGGAGAGTCCCTTGCAAATTCCTGCTCCCAGAAATAACTGTGACTCATAGGCAGTTTTCTGACTCTTAGTTAACAAAGGCCCCCAGGATGACTTGGTGAATGTCACTGACAAGTGTCCTCATTCATCCAAGAAGGAAAAACAATATTCACAGGCAGCAAGGACAGGAAACAAATGCCAGTCCGTTCACTAGAGCCTTGATACAACTGCACAATGTGACCCAATCCAGTGCAACCTAACAGACGAGGGAGTAGAGCACAGTGGTTAGGGACACGCAGGCTCGGAAGTCAGTGCCAGATTCAAATCCAAGCTCTGATCTTATTGGCTGGGTGGCCCTAAGTACATTACCAACCTCTCTGAGCTTCACTTTCCTCATTCTGAAATCTGAATCAGTAATAGTCCCTTCTTTATGGGCTACAGTCAGAGTGAAACAAGATAACGCATTTAAAGCACTGAGCATGGGATCCAGCACTCTCTATAAGGTACATGCCATCGTCATCATCTTCATCTTCATCTCATCACCATCACCATCATCGTCAATAACCTCTGGTCCTATGGGAGTCTAATGAGGTCATTCTGACTCTAGTTTACGATGAAGGGTCTATAAATCCCTATTATTAAACCTGGCTATGTGGCTAAAGGAATAGATTTCCATTTTCTAACTCAAAGCAGGAGCAATGCAATTTAGAAACCTCTTGCACAGCAAGAATCCATAAGACCAAAATATTAACACACTGACTGCCACACTAGAAAAACATTTTTTTTCCTTGGGGCCACAGTGTTTTATTACGAATATAGAATAAAAACTTTGAAAACAAAATAATCCTTTCTAATTTAATGAAAAATGTGTTATTTTTTATCGTTTTCTGTGTGTGAGTTATACGCAATTAAATTGTCCATATTAATTGTAACAATAAGAACATCGACAAGTAAGATTTTTTTTTTTTTTT
>VBSM01003044.1:983848-999180 GCA_008086735.1 Cheirogaleus medius
GTAGAGACAGGGTCTCGCTCTTGCTCAGGCTGGTCTCTAACTCCTGACCTCGAGTGATCCCGCCTCGGCCTCCTAGAGTGCTAGGATTATAGGCGTGAGCCACCGCGCCCGGTACCCCCAAATTTTTTGTAACAAAACTGCTAAAATTATTATAGCTGAAAAAAACCCCACCTCAATATTGTTACCTACTGTTATTATGTCTAACAAAGAATATTCACATAAAACTCCTAAGAATTATCTTTCTAAAACAAAAATTGAATTCTGCCTCTTTTCCTACCTCAAAACCCTTCAATTATCAACAGAAAAAAGTTCAGACTCAGCAGCGTGGACGTGGCTGGTTCCAGGAGCCCAGAGAACGTGTGAGAGGCCTGAAATCCTTCCTGCTTGTAGAGCTCCTGGTATATGTTTTTGCTGAGATATAATTCAAATGCTATAAAATTCACCCTTTTAAAAGAAATTGGGTATCTTCGCCTGTGGAACACAGTCTTACATGCAGGAGACTTTTCCTCGGACACGTGCCTGGGAGGCCTGAGAGAGATGGGACTGGCTGGGCCCAGGAACCAGAACTTCCACAATGCCCTGCCTTGTCTCCCCCACCCAGGGCTAAGCCAAGACGTCCCCTCCCGTCTCAACCACCCGATGGTCAGTCCTTTATCATCGAAAGAGTGAAATAAAATGCAATTAAGGAGAAACAACCAGTCGTTAAAGCCATGGTTCTGCCCTGGTCCCTGGTGTGTGGCTGCCCCTTGGCCGAGGTGACCAGGGGGTCTTTGCTCAGAGGGTGGCTCCAAACTGGAACTGGAGTCCCAGGGATCCAAGTGATTCTTTGCAAAACCAAGACACCATGCAACTCCCCAGGATGCTGCTGTCAGCTGGGGCTCCTATAACAAAATTTCATAGACTGCGTGGCTTAGAAACATCAGAAATTTCTTTCTCTGAGTTCTGGAGGCTGGGAAGTCCCAGATCATGGCACCAGCAGATTCAGCACCTATTCCATTGATGGCACCTTCTCATGGTGAAAAAGGGAGAAAACCAAAAATACCTGTTATCATCAGATCCCTTTAAACCTATGAGGTGGGTCTTCTTTTATCCATATTTTTAAATTGGAAACTGAGGCACAGAGAGGTTTGCTAACTGAATAAAGGTCTTCAGACTCTAAATTAGGTTGACATTCACCTCCCAAGAATTCCAAAAGACCAAGAAGAAGCTGAAGGTGGGTCGAGCATTCCCTGGCACTGAGGCTGGGAGAGTTCCGGAGACCAGAGAGCAGAAAAGCTCCTTCTAGGCAGAGCTCGGCAAGAGCTTGAGATCCTACCAGCTCCTGTGTCCCAAGCCCGTAGCAGTAGAGGCTGCTTTTCCTTTTCCAGCTGGGGACTTCCACCATGTGGGACAGCCTCAACAGCTACCCTTGAGTCCTAGCAGCTGCCCAAGAGGAATAACTGCCCACTGGAGTGGCCCCAGCACCCAGAAACAGGAAGAGCAGGAGGGACAATCGGAAGACACAGTACTGAAGTAGACAGAGAGGCCCCTGGATTACAAACAGTAATAGGCCGGGCATGGTGGTACACACCTGTAGGCCCAGCTGCTTGGGAGGCTGAGGCAGGAGGATCGCTTGAGCCCAGGAGTTTGAGGTTGCTGTGAGCAAGGCTGACGCCACAACACTCTAGCCCAGGCAACAGAGTGAGACTCTGTCTCAAAAAGAAAAAAAAGAAAGGAGAACAGCAGAATGGTGTCTACAGAGACAAGAAAGGATCTCAATCCCAGAATCTATTCTGCTTTCAAAAGATTTTTTTTTCATCTGTTAAGGCCAAAGGAAGATTTTCAAGGATACCCAAGAATTCAGAGAGTATAATTCCCGGGGGCCCCTCCATCTGATGAAACTACTTAGAAAAGACTGACCAAACCACAATAAACCTGAAAAGAAAACTCAAGCAGGGGGCAGAGGAAAGAGAGAGAAAACAGCATTCAGGACACAGGCATATGGTGTTTTAAATCTCACTGGGTCAGGATAGGCTGGGATTCGTGTAACAGACAAGGACTCCAGTAAAAGAGAAGAACCCTTAAAACCAAACGGATATCCTGGAAGGGAAATTGTGAGAAATCCTAGATTATCTCAGCAAAACCTCAGGGAGCGGGGAGGAGGCGTCAGTGTGTTTCATGGTCTCATTAGGGAACAGGGGAAGGGAAGAAGAGAGGAGAAGTGAAAGTGTTCTAAAGGTCTTGTCGTGTCGGGGTGAGAGAGAAGAGTAATGTGACATAATGACAAATATATATTTGGTCTCTGCCCTTGGTTTCTGACACAGAGCTTCTAAAAACCCTTACAAAGGTAATAGGAACATCTTTTGTTATCATTTGTAGTCTTTGTCCCAATAGCTTTTAGATACTCTGAAATCTCTCTTTTTTTTTGCTAATGTGATGACTAGTGGCCGGAGTCCATACACAGCTTCAGGATGGGGGACGGTGGTCACCACCAAGACCAAGGCATGACCACAGGGTCAGAACTTTCAGGCCCCTCTCTTGACACCTGGTTGCCTCAATCATCAGTGGGCCATGATCTAATCAATCGTGTCTAGATGATGAAGCCTCCATGGAAACCGTGAAGGACAGGTCTGGAGAGCTTCCAAGTTGGTGAACAACTGACGTGCTGGCCGGGCATGTGGAGGCCCCTTGCACCCCTGACCTGGAACCTTACCCCATGGGTCACTTCCACTTGGTTGTTCCTGAGTTGTATTCACTATAATAAAGCAATAAATGTAAGCAAAGTGTTTTCCCCAGTTCTGTGAGCCATTTTTAGCAAATGATTGAACATGAGGAGCTGGTAGGTCAGAAGTGCAGCTGGACACCGGGGACTTGTGCCTGGGGCCTGAGGCGGAGCCATCTTGTTGGGCCACGCCCTTTACCTTGTGGGATCTGATGCTAACTCCAGGTCCACAGTGTCAGATTCCAACCGATCGTAGGACACCCAGTTGGTGTCCAAAGAGAATCGGAAGTTGTTTGATATGGAAACCCCACACATCAGGTGTCAGGAGTGTTGTGAGTATATAGAAAAACTGTTTGTTTGTTTTTTCTTTTAGGAATGAAACAGATCAAGGAGCCAAGAGGAAAGTGCACTTCAGTGTAGAAGATGGTAGATCAAATGTCTCTGGTTTTAAGAGCAAGGACATCAGTCATGGAGGAAACAGGGGGACCTTCTTCACCAAGCCTGGGAACTCAGAAGCTATAAAAAAAAGATGGATTTATTTGACCACATAAACATCGAAACATTTTATGTGACAAAAGATACCATAAATAAAACCATTTCAAATGATGGAGCTTGAAAAATATTTGTAGTATAAATAATAGTCATCAACGCCTATCGACTCACTTACCGTGTGCCAGGCACTGTTCTGTTTCCTTTACACATATTAACTCATTTCTCTCCAACAACACTATGAAGCAGGAATGATTGTTATTTTATAGATGAGTAAACTGAGGCATAGCAGGGTTAAATAACCTGTGGGGGTCACGTGGCCAGTCAGGGCAGTGTCAAGATGCGACCTTTGGCAGCCTGCCCCAGAGCCAACTCTCTTAATTGCTCCGCAGATGAAAGCCAAAAGCTAAGTGGACTCTATATAAAGAGATTTTACAAATTGCCCTGAAAAAGATAAACAACCAACGCAGAAATGGACTTAGACTATAAATAAATAGACGATTTATAGAGGAGCAAAACCGAACGGGCCACGCACATGAAAAGACCCTCCAATTCCCAGCAGACAGACGAACGCACGCGGAAGAAGCAACGAGACGTCATTTTACGTCGTCAGATTGACACAAACTCAACGAGGAACAGCCTCAGACGCTGGCGGGAATGCGGAGGAAAGGGCGCTTTCAGACATGTGCAGGCTTTCGGCCATTTGGGAAAGCAATTTGGCAACATCTGTCACAACCGAAACTAAACATACCCTCTGAACTGCTAATCCCACTCCTGGGAGTCTGTCCAAGAGAAATAAAGACACCCACACTTAAGGACAAGGATGTTTACTGGGGCATTGTCTTCTGTGGCACAAAACCGGCCACAAAGTAAATGCCTATTAAAAGAAAAAGGGAAACGATGGGATGAAGTACGATACATCCACCCTATGGAATATCACACAGCCATCAAAAAGTATTATGCCTCTGACTTCCAGAATTTCCACAGGTTACTGTAAAATGTGAAAAGCATGATTTAAAAAAATGTGTCTGTTATCTCCCATTTTTGTAAAAGAAAAAAATATATATCTGTGGGGGACGCTTTGTGGACACAGGGAAGCAGAAAGGACACATTTGTTGAGGGGTTGGGAGACCGATGAGGGTTGACGGATAAGGACATAGAAAGAGAGGAGGCAGGTGGGCAAAAAGGTTTTACCAGGGGTGGCAAACTGTGGCCCACAGACCAAACCAGTCTGCCACCTGTCTTTTACAAATAAAGTTTTATTGTAACACAGTTGTTCGCAGGGCCAGAACTAGGGTGAGGCTAGCGAGGTATACACGGCACACAATTTAACAGGCACTCACTCCCTAACTCTCAGCAGCACCCCTGCGCTTACAGACCTAAGGGTGAGCACCTCCTTACAGCGTGCACCCCTGGGCCTCGATCCTCTCACCCTAACCCATTTACGTTCATTTGTACATGATCTCTGGCTGCTCTGACGCTACATCACAGAGTCGGGTAGTTGGGACAGAGACTGTATGTCTTGCAAGCCTAAGATAGTTACAGTACAGATAACGTTTGCAGGACTAACATATGCCTGGAGGGTTCCAAAATAAAATTAGGTATCTGAACACATTAAAGACCCTAACAAACAGTATGTATCTATATATAGAGAGATAAATTTTAATAAAATGAGACCAATGAGGGTCTGCAACCTGGGGGCCAGCAGCCATGTTTTTGATGAGCCTGCAGTGTTTTTATAAGTTCCTGTGTGCTCCTGAGCCTGGGACCCCTGGACATGTGTCCATCAGACACAAGTCTGCCCCCAAATGGCCACAGCACATAGACACATACACAGTACACCTGTGGCATTAACATTTCACGGGGGCAGGAGTGTTGGCAAGGATGTGGAGAAATTGGAACCCTGATGCTTTGCTAGTGGGAATGTAAAATGGTGCAGCCACTATAGAAAACCATTTAGCAAGTCTTCAATAAGTTAAACATAGAATTATCATATTACCTGGCAATTCTATAATACTCCTAGGAACACCTCCAAAAGACTGAAAACGGGTGTTCAAACAAAAATTTGAACGCAAATGTTTGTAGCAGCACTATTCACAATAGCCAAAAGGTGGAAACAACCCAAAAGTCCATCAACAGATGAATGGATAAACAAAATGCAGTCCATCTGTACAGTGGAATATTATTCAAACATGAAAAATCATGAAGTCCTGACAAACATGGATGTTACAATATGGAAGAAATCTTCAAACATGACGGCAAATGAAGGGGACCAGACACAAAAGGCTACGTATTGCATGATTCCATTTATATGAAATGTCCAGACTAGGTAAATCCACACGACAGAAAGCACATGAGCGGGTGCCAGGGGATGGGGTCAGGGAATGGGAGAATGGGAAGTGACTGCTTCACGGGTAAGTAGTTTCTATTTTGGGTGACGAGAAAGTTCTGAAACTAGAAAGCGGAGTGATGGTTGCACAACCTTGTGAATGTACTTGATGCTGCTTTCAAATGGTGAGTTTTATGTCATGCATTTTTAAATTTTAATTAAAAACATTTTTTTTGAACTTTCAAAAGCAATGTTATGCATATTGTATCACAACAAGAAAATCTGATGGTGGGACACTTAGGGGGAAAAAATCTAAAAAGGAGACTTGGAGAAGGGTGATAATGGGGGGGAAAGTAGGGGAACATTGGGCTAAAGTCTAGTCTGTATCTCAACACAGTGAAGATTGTTACCCTTAAAGCAAATAACTAAATAATTCAATTTTTTAAAACAGCGAGTGCAGGCTCTTGTTGGCCCTTGTGGAAAATCACCCTCATCTCTCTCTCTAATCGAGGATTTGGAGGGTGTCCACTCACAGGCCACAAAGCTTTGAGCTTAATCCCTGTTTCTTGTTCAACTTTTGTCTGATTTTGTGTGTTGCTTGGGACGAAGGGCACACTCAGTTTACCTGAGTAATGAAAGTTAAACAAACAATTCCAGCCCAGTGAGAAAGCTCTGGAAACTGCCAAGCCTTTTGGAGAACTGGAACTTAGAGTCTTTAAGTCCCAAATACCACTGGTTGGAAAGTATATCATTATTTTATAGACCATGAAGAAGGGAAAATAATGCACACAATTAAACTATGATGTACTTTTTTCTTATCAATTCAAAATTTTATTTGATTCTTTAGTCTTGGGTGTTTTTATTTTATTTTTTTATTTCAGCATATTATGGGGGTACAAATATTATGGTTACGTATATTGCCCATGATCCCCCTCCCCCGGGTGTTGATTTTTTATTTCCTATGTCAGTCTTTTTTTTCTCATTTTTTTAGAGACAGGGTCTCACTCTTGCTCAGGCTGGTCTCGAACTCCAGAGCTCAAGTGATCCTCCCGCCTCGGCCTCCCACAGTGCTGGGATTACAGGTGTGAGCCACTGCACCTGGCCCCTATATCAGTCTTGTGTATACATAAAAAGGTACATATTATGAAAAAAAGTATGGAATGTCCTCAAAAAATTAAAACTACAACTACCATACCATCCAGCGATCCCACTACTGAGTATATATATCCAAGGGAAATGAAATCAGGATGTCGGAGAGAGAGCTGCACTTCCACGTGCATTAAAGCTTATATAGCTGAGACATGGAATCGGTCTGAGTGTCAATCAGTGGACAAAATGGGCAAAGAAAATGTGGTGTATACACAATGGTATACAATAGTATACACTACTCAGCCATAAACAAGGAAGGAAATCCTGTCATTTGCAACAACATGGATGAACCTGGAAGACTTTATGTTGAGTGAAATAAGCCAGGCACCGTGTGATCTCATATGTAGAATCTGCATAAGCTGAACTCACAGGAGCAGAGGGTAGAATGGAGTTTACCAGAGGCCGAGGGCAGGTGGGTGGACGTGTTGGGGAGGTGTTGGTTAAAGAGTACAAACTTTCAGTTAGACAGCAGGAATAAATTCAAGAGATCTATTATACAACGTGGTGACTATAGTTAATAACAAGGAAGAATGTATTGTACACTTAAAAATTGCCAAGAGAGTAGATTTTAAGTGTTCTCACCACAGAAAACAAGGTAAGCATGTGAGGTAATGCATATGTTAATTAGTTCCACTTAGCTATTGCACAATGTATACGTATTTCAAAACATACGTTGTATACCATAAATATATACAATTTCTATCTGTCACTTTTTTTCTTTAAGTAAATAGGGGCCAGGCACAGTGGCTCACGCCTGTAATCCCAGCACTTTGGGAGGCTGAGGTGGGAGAATCGCTTGAGGTCAGGGGTTCAATCAAGATCAGCCTGAGCAATATAGCTAGATCCTGTGTCTTCAAAAAATTAAAAAATTAGCCAGGCATGGTGGTGAGCGCCTGGAGTCCCAGCCATTCAGGAGGCTGAGGCGGGAGGATGGTTTGAGTCCAGGCGTTTAAGGCTGCAGTGAGCTATGATGACGCCACTGCACTCCAGCCTGGGTGACAAAGAGAGCCTCTGTCTCTAAAAATTAACAGAGTAAAAAGAAAGATATAACTGAAATCAATTGATTAAGATGTTCCTATGACACCTTCACGTTTAGAATCTGACTCTCTCGACGGCTTTCCTCCACAGGCACGCTGAGGTCTGTGTTTTCCGCTCGCTGTTGTCCTCGGCACCGCAGGAGTGCTGGGGACTCAGCGTTTCTAAAAGACCTGGAAGCCGTCGGCACCGGTTCCTGGGCCGGCTGGGCAATCCCTGGGCCGGCTGGGCAATCCCGTAGGGCAGCCTCCTCTCACTCCTCCCGCGGGAATGCGGCTGAACGCGTCTGACTCTCGCCTCACTTCTTCCCTTGCCAACCTTCAGGTTCTTAGGAGTCAAGAAGGCCCCACCGTGTCCTCAAGCCACCGACACCCATTTTGCACATGGCGATCCCAACGCTCTTGGAGTTCACTCACCTGCAGGCAATGCCAGCCACCTCGGGACTGCTGCCTGACCACAGGCAATACTCAAGATATCATCTGCTGCTAGACACATTCCAAGGTGTCAAACTGTGACAAAAACAACAACAAAAGGTGCATCTTTGAACTGATGAAATATGGTGGCTGGGAAGAGGAGCTGGAACAGTGTCACCATCCTCATGATGAGCTCCATCAGTCGCTGCTCTGACTTCTCATTTGTTTTTCTCCCCCTCCTCGCCGCTGGCTTCTGCCAACTGTCTTCTTTCTGGGTCTCTTGGCGTCTGCACGACTCCAGGGGAGATGTCTGTTTCTCCCATGTCTCAAGTTCAAAATTCCATCAGGAGAGGCCCAGATTGGATTGTTGTCACTGCTCGGCACTGATCGCCCCTAATGAGCAGGTGTGCGTGAGTCCAGTTGTCACTATCCAATTGTAGCGGGTCAAAGTGTGTCTCCCCACCACCCAGCCCAAGAGACATGTCCATGTCTTAACCCAGGAACCTTCTTCATGATGTGACCTTATTTGGAAAAGGGGTCTTTGAAAATATAATTACATTGAAGATCTCAAGATGAGATTATCTTGGATTATCTGGATGGGCTGTAAATTCAATGACAAGTGTCCTTACAAGACATGCAGAGGAGCAGGTGATGTGATGAGATAAAGGCAGAGGGTGAAGTGATGCAGCCACGAGCCACAGAAAGCCTGAAGCCACCAGACGCTGAAGAGGGAGGAAATGATTCTCCCCCAGAGCCCTTGGAGGGAGTGTGACCCTCCCAACACCTGGTTTTCAGACTTCTGGCCTCCAGGACTGTGAGAGCATAAATTTCTGTTTGGTTTCAAGCCACTACATGCATGGCGATTTGTTTTGGTGGCCACAGGAAACTAACATTCCAGGATAGAGGCCCCTTTGGAGCAAGGCTTTTGCACCAGGCCAAGAGCTGGTCTAGTCAGTTGAAGCCACGTGGTCATGTGACATGGCGTTTGTGCCTCGGACTTCTCTTCCCTCGCTGCACAGAAAGAGTGACATGAGGAATTGCAGTCAGATTTGCACAGACTTCCCCGCTTCTTTGGCCTTTGGGTCTATAACAATCATTTGTCCTCAAACATTCTTTTCCTTAGGAACATTAAGTTAAAAACAAATTAATTCTTGTTTGTGCTCTAAGGAGTGTCCCCGGAGTCTGCACTTGGCCTTGCTTTCTCTTTGAGGGGGTTCAATGACATTTCCTGATGTGACCTCATCCCCTAAGCCCTGCGCTAGAATGACCTGGGGCAGCTTTGCTACCTGTCTATTGTTAGACTTGCCTATTGTCACGGAGGGTCCGATCCGAATTCTTCCTCTCTCCCACACTTTCACGGGACCCGGTACTTTTTTTCTTCATGGCATGATCACAATGTTAATGAAACACTTGCCTAATTTATAATCCAACATCAATCCTCACCATACTGTGAGCTCCACGTGGACAGGAAACAAGGGTCTCAGGCTGAGCCTTTCTGCAGTACCTGACGCACAGTAGGCGCAAAATCAGTATCTGCCGAGTAGATGAATAAGTGATTTCCATATGGCTTGGTGGTGGAAATGCAAACCTGGGTTCACAAACTGAAATCGAGATGACAAAGCAGGGTGCTCTTGGAGACACACCTCCGGCGTCTCTGTGAGGGGGTGTCGAGGGAAAGCTCACCCTGCGTCCTTGGGGTCCTCCCTCTGACATTTCATAGGAGCTTCCGCTCCACTTGGCCTTGACTCTTTGGCTTGCTGATGGTCATGACTCTTGTTCCCACACTTCTTTGTTAAGACAGATGTTTGCAGAATAAACACACCAAAGAAGAAAGAGAGCTACACAACCCCTGAAGGAAATGCTGCCCGGCAGCTAGAACAGACAAATTCACACCCTTGGACGGAAGACAAACTGCTCTAATGATGTTGGGGGTGGGGATGTTGACGGAAAACGCACCAGCCTGTGTCATCACCTCCTAGAAATGACCCTCCTCTAAATGACCTTTGGAGGCGACTGGGCTCAACCCAGGTATGGAGACTGAGTCGTGGTCAGCTTGAGCCAGTCGTGGTGGTCTCACTCGCCTTGCCAGGACGCTGCTGTCGGCACGGAGATGTGACCTGATTCTGGCCAGGAAGATGGCGGGGGGGAAGCCTTCTAGGGACGCTTTTTAGAAAATTTTTCTCACTACTAAAAAGGACCTTTTGGTTTGGCAGTTCCTCAAAAAGTGAAACATAGAATTACCATATGACCCAGCAATTCCACTTTTAGGCATATGCCCAAAATAATTGAAAGCAGGTTATTCAAACAAAGACACGTACAGGCACGTTCACAGCAGCACTATTCACAACAGCCAAAGGGTGGAAACGACCCAAATGTCCATCAACAGATGACAGATAACCAAATTGTGGTCTATGAGTACAACAGAGTATCTAATATTATTTTTAGGTCATGAATGAGGTACAGATGCACGCTACAACATGGATGAACCTCGAAAATATGACGCTAAGTGAAAGAAATCAAACACAAAAGGCCCCCTATCGTATGATTCCATTTCTAGGAAATATCCGGAGTGAGCAAATCTTAGAAACAGAAAGCAGATTAGCTGGGAGTAGGGAAGTGAGGAGTGAATGCCTAGTGGTTATGGGGCAGGGGGTGATGAAAATGTTTTGGAACCACATAAAGGTGATATTTGCACAATGTGACTGTACTAAATACCACTGAATTGTATACTTTAAAATGGTTAGTTTTAGGTTATGTGAATTTCACTTCAATATTTTTAAAAAAATAGGATATTTGAAAATTCTTGCAAGGATATAATGTTGGGAGCAGCCCGGTGCATCTGTACCATGAGGGGACAAGCCAAGGACAAATCAGCGTGTGGAGGACGTGGCGTGGGAAGGTGGGAGGAGCGTGGCTATGCCACTGGCCTATCCTGGGAGCTCTGTCTCTGGACCTGTCCTTATGAAAGATGATGAATGTTGTCTTTGCTTAAAGCCATTTCTAGCTGAGTTTTCTATTACTTGCAGCCGAAAGCACCCTGATGGATACAGACTGCAGGGTTCTGAAAAAGCAAGACAAAGGCGTCAGTTTTATCTAAATAGGAACAAGAATTTCAAGATTGGCAGCAGCCATCTTCACGTCCCTGTGTGTCTCTCACTGGAGAGAAAAGGTGTTATAATGTGCTGCTACAGCTAAAGTGAAAGAAATTTGTAGGGAAATAACTTGTAGGTAAATAACTAATGATGAAGATTTCTCACTAGTGTTTAATTCTCAGGCTTAGGCAAGGATTGTGTGTGTGCGCGCCTGCGAGGTCCCTGGCGTGGCTGCCCTATAGGTTTCCTGCTCTACTCCACACGTAGAAAGGTTTCAGAGCAAGGATCTTAGCTGGGTGGATTTTTGATAAGGGCGTTTAAAGGCTCACCTAAGGGATTAGTATTAGCAAGCGATGTTGGATTTGAACTTGCTCTCACTCTATTTCTTGGCTCTTGGACCTAAGTCATTGTGTAATGTGTTAACTATGAAAATAAATGACTTAAGTTGCTTACAGTAAAAACCTGTCTCACAGCTGATAGATTAAGGGAAATAGGTCCTGTGCCTATGTTGATTGAGGTGCTGTACTTGTTTATAAAGGTTGCGGCAATTAGCCGTGATGAAAATGAATTCAGACTTATCCCCGTGAGGATTTCTAATAGGGATCTGGAATCGCAGTCCTTGCTGTCTTCCCAGCTTAGGCTTTTGGGTTTTGTTTTTTTTTTCCTACTCAATTGGGAATTTATATAGTCAATGGGTATCGTCTACAAAGAGGTGAGTTGTTTGTTCAAGAAGTCTTAAATTGCCTGGAATGTGAAATATTTCCAAAACAATGTGTGAGTGTGCTAAAATAAAAGGAAGCAAAACATGAAATCCTGCTGACTTTCAGAGGACTGGCAGGGATGAGGACATCGAGTTAAATCTAAACAGCCGCCAGGGTCCTGTGGGGTTTGCCTGCGACCCAGCTGCACAGAAAGGAAGAGGAAAGAGGAAAAAATGTTGAAGGTCCATCTTCCAGTTACCCACTTTTGAAACCTGTTGGTTTTGTAGCTTTTCTAGGGATTCAACGAGATCATTAAAATGTAAGTGATGTTGGTGAACGTGGCCAAAACCACAGGACCCCAAGCAGAGGGTTTAAAAACCTGAACACTAAAATCTATAATTATGAAGCAGGAAAACACTAAAGAAACATACACTGTTTATTAATCATGCTTAGGGCTGAAAATTAGTAAAGACTTAGCCATAGGAATCCAAAAGAGATTTTGATCACCTTCCAGAAGAATATGATTTCGATATTATTCCGCCTTAAAAAGGAAGGAAATTCTGACTCACACTTCAGACATGAATGATCATTGAGGACATTATGCTAAGGGAAATAAGCCAGTCACAAAAGGACAAATATCGTATGATTCCACTTATTTAAGGTCTGTAGAGCAGTCAAATCCACAGAGACAGGGGCTGGGGGAGGGGGAATGAGGAGTTACTATTTAATGAAAACTCATTTCCAGATGAAAAATTTCTGGAGGTGGATGGTGGTAGTGGTTGCACAACATTGTGAATATCTTTAATATCAAGAAACTAAACCCTAGGGTGCTATATTGAAAAAAAAATAAATTAAAAAATTAAAAAAAAGAAACTATATTTTATGTTTTAAAAAAGACTTAAAAAAGAAACTATACACTTAAAAATGGTTGATATGGTAAATATTACGTGTATTTTACCACAATTTTTAAAAAGAAAGAAAGAAATGGAAATACTATGATTTCTAATCTCTCCTGGGAATATTCTATTTCTTACTCTGCATGTTTCTTATGTGAGCATGTGCATTTTGTGAAAATCCATCATAATTTCTATATGTTTCTGTTTGTTTACTTCAGTAAAATTTAGAAGATCATTGTTTCTAGTCACAGCTAGATGGAGAACTCATTGAAAGGAATATATGCTTTACCCAAAGGCAGAAGCATTAGAATTTGAGGGAGGAGGTTATAGTGGGTTGAACAGTCCTCAGTCCCTCATGGTCCAACTCGAGTCTACCTGGGACCTCAGAACGTGACCTTATTTGGAAACAGGGTCTTCGCAGATGTAATTAAGGCAAGGATAGAGATGAGAGCACCCAGGATGAGGGTGGTCCCTAAACACAATGACAGTGCCCTTACAAGCAACAGAAAAGGACACAGAGACATAACACGGAGAAGGTGGCCGACTGAGGAGGGAGGCAGAGATTGGAACAATGTGGCCACAAGCCCAGGGACACCTGGAGCCCCCAGCAGCTGGAGGAGACCAGGAAGGGTCCTCCTCTAGAGCCTCAGGAGAGAGTGCAGGCTCCAGAACTATGAGAGAGCAAACTTCTGTTGTTTCACGCCATCCAGTTAGTGGTGACTTGTTATAGAAGCCCCAGAACACAACTGCAGAGGTATGTGGGGCAAACACAGGGAGGGAAACAATGTTTTCTCCTGCTGCCTTTCAAGAGACTCAACCAATGAAACTGCCCTTTACAGAATTAATAAAGGGCCATAGGCGGGAACTGTGGCAGGGGTAATATATATATAACCAGCCACTGTCCCCTGGCTTGTTGTCCTATAACTGCTCACTACTCAGGGGTCATAGAGCTGATGGTCGTGAAGATTCTCAGCTTTCTTCACTGCTCCCATAGACAACATCACCCTCGTGAAACCTGAGGCCAGTTTTTGAGCTATCTTCCAGGCCCTGCGTCCCCGGTGGACCTACCTGGCCCAGAGGTCAGGAACTGAATCAACTGGTTTTGTGACCCCTACTCAGGAACTGACTCAGTGTGACAAGACAATTTTTACACTTCTGTGATCCCGCCCCAAACCCGGCCTATCAGCAGACGGAATTGCCTGGCCCTTTGCCGGCCAAACTGTCTTTAAAAACCCATCCTCCTAAATTCTCAGGGAGATGGATTTGAGAACATCCTCCCGTCTCCTCACACGGTACCTACAATATTAAATTCTCTGCGGTGGCCCTGCTGTATTGCTTTCCTCTTGGGCAGCGGCCATGAACCTGGTAGGGCTGGAACACCAAGGAGGCTGATGGAAAGTGCTCCGACAGCTTAACTTGGTCACTGGCTTTCTTCCAGTTCTTTCTTCATTTCACTCTTAAGATCTTTTTCACTTTCTTACAACCCTTATCACTTAAGTTTTCATTTCACCCTTGCTATCAGCCCAGAAGTAAAAATATAAGCATAGAAAAATCCCACCAGTGATCTAGACTGAATCAAAAGAATGTAACTTACTGAGAAAAGGCCACCCACTGATATATTAGTATGTGGGGTTCTTATTTTCATGTGGCAAACTTGTGAATGGTAGGACTATCACCCTAAATATTGTATGCTGTGGTCGGTTGAGTCATTAAAAAGAGAGAGAGACATGCACACCAGCACATGTACTCATATTGTTTGATGATGAATATTTTCCTCCTAAATATTCTGGCTCCACATGACCAAAATACCAACAACTTCAGGGCACATGACATTGTGGGGTAGGATGAGGGGAAGAAATTTTGTAAATTACCACTTCCTTCTTTTAGGGGTTGAAATTTAGTATGGGTTATGAGTAATGTATCTTTTTAAGACTTAAAAAAATGACCAAGTCTATATAAAGAACATCGGAAAAAATGAATTGACAATCATCTTGGTTTTGAGGTAATACCGTTTCCTCCCAGTTCATTACAGTATCTTTTTGAGTACAAGGAATGTCCTAACGCTTCATACATATGTGCATATTTGTATTAAATGAGACATTCTCAAGTAATTCAAGGAAAGTGGTTATTACGCAAATACCATATTAAAAAGAATTGAGAGGATGGTCCGGTATGGTGGCTCACACCTGTAGTCCCAGCACTTTGAGAGGCCAAGGCGGGACAATAGCTCAAGGTCAAGAGTTTGAGACCAGCCTGAAGCAAGAGCAAGACCCTGTCTCTACAAAAAAATAGAAAAATCAGCCAGGCGTGGTGGTGCACACCTGTGGTCCCAGCTACTCGGGAGACTGAGGCAGGAGGATCGCTTGAGCCCAGGAGTTTGAGGTTGCAGTGGGCTATGATGATGCCACTGCACTGTAGTCTGGGTGACAGAGTGAGACTCTGTGTCAAAAAAATAAAATAAAATAAATAAGTTCAAATCACCATTGTTTCTTAAAGCTGAATAGTACTCCATGGTATACATATACCA
>VBSM01003044.1:999280-1028064 GCA_008086735.1 Cheirogaleus medius
AGGGGGGCATGGGCAATATACATAACCATAATATTTGTACCCCCCTAATATGCTGAAATTAAAAAATAAATAAATAAGTTCAAATATATACATATATATTCAAGTTCCAAAAAAGGGACTTTTCTGGCATACCAAAAGCCAACCCTCTATCTATCAGAACTTTATTCTGAACAACTAAACCAACGCTAGGATTGGGAAACAACTCTTTTACTTTAGCTTCTGGGTCAAGAAACAGGAAGATCCCTTCCATTTGTTACGTTCTAGTGCCACCACCTGATCCCTTCCGAGCCTCGCGCATTTATGCCCGAGGACACAATTACAGACTTCCCTTGCCACCTTCAGCCTTACGACTGGTTTTCTGAAGTTCAGTCACACAAGTATTAAAGAAATCTGACGTACTTAGTGAGATATCATTTTTTCCTATCAGATTAGCAACAAGTTTCTAAAAGCGAGATTGTTCAGCGTGAGGGAGGAGGTTGTAGAGCAGACATCCCCCGGGTGCCGGGAGGAAAGGGCATTTGCAAAGACCACTGGAAGCACACACAGTTTGTCAGTTTGCAAGAGCCTTTCAAGTGTTCCCTTCATTCCTTTGGATCTGGCAAATCTGTTCCTGGAAATGTATCTTATGGGAATAATTCCAAATATGGAAACAGCTTTGTGAAAAATATTAGTGCAGTGTAAACATGCAGAAATACTCTCGTGAATGACCCAAGAGTTTTAAGGGTCTGTTAGGGCGAAGTAATGTCCGACATCAATCATCTCATTTTGTCATCACAGAAACCATGGGAGGGGATATATTATTCCCATCCTGTGGGTAAGAAAGGGGCTCAGGGAGATTTAGCAACTCAATTCAGCCCATAAGCCTGAAAGTAGCAGAACTGGAACCCAAGCTTGCGTGGCTCTCCAGCCTGTGGACTTTTTACTACATCAATGAAATAAACCCAGCCAGTAAAAATAACAAAGTTTAAATTCTATAATAGCAGGGAAAATGATATTAAGTACAAAACTGTATATGCCGTAGGATTGTGACTTTATAAGAAACATCATGAAAAGAGAGATAAATGGAAGTAAGAAACAAAATGAAACATCTGCCAAAGGACCTGGTCATTGTGCAACCACCACCTTCATTGGGTTCCAGAACATTTTCATCATCCCAAATACTTTTTAAAAATAACAACTTTATTGATATAGAACTCATATACCATATCCTGCGTTACTTTCTAACAGGAAAAAAAATCACCAATATTTTTATTTAAATAAATAGTTATTTGCTTTTCATTAGTCAGAAAATTGTTATCCCAAAGTCGCTTTCTCACTGTCTCTTAATTTGATAAAGATGCAATTCTTAACACGATGTCATTATCCCCTAAAGGAGATAGAAAAACTAGCTTCATGGAGAAATCTCCGCTGGTTAATGGGTAGATTCATGAGGAACCAGCAAACCTGAGCTCAAAACAGCCCTTTACACTTAAATCTCAGAAAGGAGGAATGCTGGGCATTGCATTATAAATACCAGAAAAGGGTAGAAATAAATGCAGGTGATTTTTCTTATTTATTCCTTTCTTTTGACCCTGATATTAAAAAGTTCCCATGTTTTCCTTTATCGTTTAGTCTAGACTGTTATCGCATTCCTGGGCAATTTAAATAATCTCATCTGGGAGCACTTCCAGTCCTTCTGGCCAGTTCATCCTACCCCCAGCTGTCAAATTTATCTTCCTAAAACATTAAGTTCTCTTTGTTATTTCCCTGCCTAAAAATATCAACTGTTTATGGTGTCAAGGTGCCAACGTGCTTTTTCTCCCCTCCTCTCACCCTGTTTCCCAGCTCCTGCTCCACGCCTTTTCTTGCTAGTCTCCTTTGTTATTTTTTTTATTTTTATTTTTGAGACCAAGTCTTGCTCTGTCACCCAGGCTGGAGTGCAGTGGTGTGATCACAGCTCACTGCAACCTCAATCTCCTGGGCTCAAGCCACCCTCCTGCCTTAGTCTCCCAACCACTAAATTTTAATTATGAACATTGACATCTGAATTTTATCTAATTTTCCCCAGCCATGATGCTTTTACTAGTCTTTGGATTTTCATTTTTTAAAACTCTTTAAAAAGGTAAAAAATCATTTTTTGCTCACCACAGGCCGCTGTTCACAGATCCTTGGTCCAGACCGTTGCTACATTAAAAGTGTAGTCAGTGAATGTGCAGCATTGGCAACACCTGGAGCTTGTCAGAAATGCAAAATCCGGCTGAGCTGAGCAGGAGGATTGCTTGAGCCCAGGAGTGCAAGGCCCAAGTGTGCTGTGATCTGTGAATAGCCATTGCACTCTGGCCTGGGCAGCAGCACGCAGGATCCGAACCTCCAACCCAGACCTGTGAATCTGAATCTGTGATTTAAGGAGGCTCCCCAGGGGATTCATGTAAATTGGAATCATATGGGAAGCTTTAGAAAATGACTTAAAACCCAACTCCCCCAGAGTCTTATATAACTGGTATGGGTGTGGCCTGGGCATTGGGATTTCAAAAATATCCCCAGGTGATTGAACTGTGCAGTGAAGATTCTAATGTGCAAGAAAGGTTGAGAGTCACTGGCCCACTAGACCAAGGGTTGGGCACTTACTCCTATACACATTTCTATTCTTCTTTTTGCAGTTGGAAATTCTACAGGGCATGTACTCTGTGTATCCCACTAGTGTTCTCCAAAGAATACTAGCAGCTAGCGGGTACTCTAGTTCTCTCTGATTGATTTGACAATCAATTGATTTCTAATAAATTCCCTACTTTACAAAATTAAGTACTTAAAGTCAATTCTTGTAGATGAACTGGTAATATTTTGCCTGGGTGCTTACAGCCATTTTTTCAAAACATAAACCCCTGAAATATGTAGATTAATAAATAGAAAAACTTTTCATGCTTCATTGGAGGCAATATACTTCAATGTGCAATCAGCGAGAAAAACACTTTATGGTTTTTGACAAGAATTTGAAAGTAGGTAGCTGTTATGTTTCACATTTGAAGAAAGACTATAAGATCAACAAATAGATTGTATGTATTTATATACACTATCCTGCATCTTGCTTTTGAAAACGTAATGTGATTTTGAAAATGGCCACATATCACTGAACTATATACTTAACAATGGTTAAGATGGTAAATATTATGTGTATTTTGGCACAAAAACAATTTTTTAAAAAATGACCATAGCCCTTTAAAACAAACAAACAACAACAACAAAAAACCACACAGAGCCCTTTAAAAAACAAACAAACAAAAAAAGAGCCCTTTAAAAAAAAAACAACAGAGCCCTTTCTAAAAATTAAAAAAATAAAAAATGATCAGAAACTTGATACTTCTTCCATTATGGTGTGGAGTTTATGCCCTCTCCCCCTTGATTCTGGGTTGGCTTTGATTGTTTTGACTAAAAGTGTATGGCAGAAGTTATGCTGTATGATTTTAAAATTGCCTTGTTTTTGCCGAGCATGGTGGCTCACGCCTGTGATCCTAGCACTCTGGGAGGCTGAGGCGGGAGGATTGCTCAAGGTCAGGAGTTCGAAACCAGCCTGAGCAAGAGTGAGACCCCGTCTCTACTATAAATAGAAAGAAATTAGCCAAACAACTAAAGATAGAAAAAATTAGCTGGGCACGGTGGCACACGCCTGTAGTCCCAGCTACTCAGAAGGCCGAGGCAGAAGGATCGCTTGAGCCCAGGAGTTTGAGGCTGCTGTGAGCTAGGCTGATGCCACGGTACTCTAGCCCAGGCAAGAGAGTGAGACTCTGTCTCAAAAAAACCACAAAAAAACAAAAATAACAAAAACTAATAGTCTTTACAAGTTATACAAGGAACAGGCAATGAAAAGATTTATTAATTCAGGGCATGAGTTCTTTATGGGGTAGTTACACTAATATTAAATATATTACTTGGGGATGATGGTTGACAAATTGCTATAGCACAGAGATTGCACAATTTGAAACTGTAATAAATAGGGTCCATTCATAGCTGAGTCCAAACTTGCTCCTGTCCTTGAAAAAAGGTTTGATGAATTACCATAATCCACTATGAAACATCTAAATGGGAAGAAACACAGAAGTATTTTATAAGCATCACTTAATTTTTTAAAACAGAAACTGGTCAGATAAACTACAGAACTTAGCTGTTGTGACAAAAATCTACACGTAAAATTATTTGGCATTTTAGACAAATCAGATATGACTGGAGAGAAACAGATATAGTTTAAGGGTTATAAATTAATTTCCTGAATCAATATTCTCCCTTTTTGAAAAAAGTAATCTTATGACTGGAAGTGAACATCGTAAGTTATTAATGGGAGTTAACAGAATGTGGGATTATTTTATTACTAATATGCCTGACCTGGACCAAAGCAAGAAGAAAGGCCACAATACTCAGGTTTACTAAAACTAGCAAAATATGACCAAGTAAAAATGTTACCTTAAATTTAAGTTCCAAATAGGAGTACAAGTAAATTATATGCATAGTTTATACACACATAATTCTGAAAAATGTATAGCAAAATGTTAACAGTGATCCTGTCTCTGGGTAGTGAGATTTCAGGAGATCGGTTTAGTTTTCTTTCTTTGTTCCTCCATATTTCTTTTTTCTAGAGTAAACATATATATCTTAGGTAATTTAAAAAGAAGAATGAATTTAAAAAGCAATGAATGCCCAAGCATGACAGTAATCAACACCTTCTTACATTTAGTTTTTCACTTGTTTCAATATTAAAAACACTTTATGAGGACTCATGGTGCTGGAAAGTGCCCGAGAGACTGTGTGGCCCAGATTTGAAGAACTGAAGCCCACGTGGGTTAGGTTGCTTTGCTGCTCAGTGGCAGAACTGAGATCAGAACCATGGCCTCCTTATTTCTGGTCTAGAACTCTCTAACACAAAAAGTAAAATATGAAAATATACATACACACAAAAATACATTTATCTCCAGAACACTGGAAAAGGCTGTCAATTTCAAGACCCTAGAAATATAAACGGTGTCAGGTCAGAAGCTAAGAACTCCCGGCGGGCTTTACCTTCAGGATGTCACAGGGAGTGGTGCCTGGCGGTACCGGTTTCCCGAGATGCTTTGAATATTCGGTTACCAAGACCGAAGCTTCATCTACACTATGGAATCAAAAGGAAAAAGCGGGCATGAGGAAACTTTTGGCGGTGGTAAATATGTTCGCTGTCTGATTGTGGTGGTGGCTTTACAGGTATATACATATGTCAGTTTCTCAAATTGCATACTTCAAATATGTGTAGCTTATGATATGTATCAATTATACCTCAAAAAATCATACAAATAATAAAACTTAAACAACAATAAGTCATTATGGCTGATCATGAGCGTTAAATGAGCAGAAAGATGTGGTGATGGGAAAGGAAAGCCTCTCAAGCGACCGCACAGTCAGGCCCAGTGTGGGGACGGGGCCGGCAGGTACTGCAGGCCCCACTGGACTTGCCCTTTCTCCAGTGTCACCCACTTCTTTCTTCTTTTCACTTTCCATATCCGCCCCCAGCCCTGTCCCAAGCAGCTTACTGTTTCTAAACTCATGGGTGATGGAAAATGAGATAACCAAGCTTAGCAAGAATGACGTGTTACAGAAAGCCACCAGTGCTCTGAGCAAGGGTCTGAAGAATAAAGTCATAATTTAGGGTTTGGAGCAGGACTGTGAGACAATGGTCTGGGGGATTCAGACAACTTGCTTAATTGTCTGATTCCAGGTTCACGTTCCAAGGGGTTAGGTTATAAGACAACTAACTTCTAGGTATGAGCAGTATTGGAGGTTTCATATTTGGAGTTTTAAATGATGACCAAATAGCTCTACAATTGTTTGATATTTTCCTCCAAAGTAAAGATAAATTAAAGAAATTCTATAGCAATATATTTTGTAAAAAATTAACTTACCTTAAGTCATTTGCCACATAGTTCACTAGTTCAGTGACGTTGTTGGTGTTCATCATATGCAGCTTCAACACTTGAAAGTATTTTGTCTTTGCCAAAATCCCAAACTCCTTCTTATTTATGATATCATTTAGAATCAGACTTCTAATCTATAGAATAAGTATCATTACATTAAAAACGTGTTAAATTCCAAGCCCTTATTCAATACTGAAACATCTCTGACAACCAGAAGCAGAATTATCATTGCGTGGTGACTAAGCCTCATTTTAAGGAGAAGGAGGGCTGCTTTGGCCCATTTCAGCAGATGGTAAAAAAATGAAAAAGTAATTGTTGTCACGCATTTTGAGACTTTTATGAGGAAGAAGATCTGTTTACAATTACAAGTGTTTAAAGCTACAAATTTTCCACTGAGCACAGAAGTGAGCAAGATAGTCAGGGTCACTGCCTTTTGAAAAATTTACTGAGGTTTTAATAAAAGCAAAATAATTTTATATATTAACAAACAGCTACACATGGTAGTTCCCAGCTTAATCTTGGTTTGGAAAAATGATAATGTTCTAAAATCAAAATTTTCATAGCAAAAAAAGGAGATGAAATAGCCTCTTACTTGATGGGAAAATCCTGCTAACTGGCTGGTGTTCATATGTTCTTCTAATTGCTGTAAAATGATCTGAGGATCACATGAGCCCAGAAAATTCTAGAGACAAATCAAAGTATAATTAATGGAAAAGTATCATGAGTACTAATTTCTGTCAAGTCTGGAAGATTTTCATCTTTATGTTTGAAATATTTTAAAGAATTTCTAATCTAGGAAAAAATACTTATCGATACAAAATTATTGAAATGATGGAAAATAGCATTTTACAAAGACTTATTCCAACAGCAAGAGCTATTTATCAGGCATTCTGTCGTCCTAAGTGCTAAAAGGAATCTATTTAAATACTGAAATGTTGAAAAGTATCAAGGGATGAATTTATGAATAATCAAAAGAGGGGGAAAAAAAAAGACGAGCACAGATGGCTTTTAGAAAATGGAATTAATAGACCAAATGACAAATAAAAAATATGCATGTTCATTTATATAGATCTCTATGCACTGGCATATCTGCCTGTGGGGGAAATAGCTGTGCAACATTTCAAACTGCTTTGTTCTCTTTGTTCTATATGATTAATATAAAGGAAATGAGAGTTGTTTTTTTTTTTTAAGAGTTCTGTCCTCAAAATGCTCGTGGCTCCTTTTGTTAGGTACCCACATGTAAAATCTGACTCTCCCTCTCTTTTATCTCCCACATCTAATCACTAAGTAGCTGCTTTCCTTGTAGTCTTTCCATCTTGTTCAAGTTCACTGCCACCACCTTGGGTACCTAACCCTCAAGCTTTCCCTGCCTACCCACAGGGTTGTTTTGTGTGGATCAAGCAAGATAAAATTATGTTCAAATGCAATAACCTCCCAAGACTTCCCCCTCTGGCCACCTACCTCTCTCCTCTGGTCAAGCCTACATGGGTTAATGGGTTATTCCTTCTAAAATATGGCCTCCATCATTTCCCTTCACTCTTCCAAGAAAATCAACTGTTCCCCACTGATAAAGAAAAAGTCCCATGGTCTCTTTTAAGACATCCCTCAGTTGGACCTTAATCTATCTTTCTGTCTTACCTCCCACTAAACCCCCAAACAAAATTTCTCCCTCACTCCCACTGATGTACTCATGCTTTACAGGTCTGGTGAAAAGAAAATGCAAACTTTTGCAAGGGACATGCAAGATGAGACCTTACATTTCCTTGGTAGTCCCAGAGGAATAATGTGCAAGATACCTTAATTTGCTGGTGTCTTTTCTCTGAGTGTGGCATGAGCATCAGACAAGCTAAGGCAAAAGCCGGAAGCTCCAACTGGACATACTGCCTGGCAACTCCCATCATGTCGAGATCATCTGAAACTGGACATCTTCAAGAGAGTGCATTAATTGGTTAATAATCTGTCAGATTCACTAGATTATATTGGCCTTTTTCGCTTTCCATAGTCATTTACCTGTCCAGGCTTTCCATAATTTTAGATACTAAAGTGCTGGAATATAACACACGCTTACTAATGAGTAACTTGAGTCTTTGATGGCATACGATGTGGAATAAAAGAATCTACCTACAGGAACACAGACTACAATTTGCTACCATGATTATGCCTGAAAGCCTACAGATGCCTAAATTCTCGGACAACTCAAAATCTAAGAGACAACACTATATGATTTGGGTAGTCACAAAAGGTACTCTTTACTTACATTAACATCAGGTGTTAATACTAATTTTTAGAGAATGTTTATTGAATATCGGTTTACTAGTTGTACCACACGTGGAAAGTAAGCATTGTAAAAATAATAGATATTTTATTATAAAAACAAGTATTATGCATAACTTCCCAACAAAAGGGAATTACTCGTGTGAGATGTCTATTAGAAAGGAATCTTATAAGCAACAAACTTTATATTTTGTTGGTAGGCGAGCAAATGTTTTACTTACTCTAGGACAGCGATGAGACTCTCACGACAGTCTGATAGCTGACTGGGACTTAAAGGACAAGAGGCTGAAGATAAAAAACAACAGTGATATAGATACACACAGATACAGAATGCTCTGCCAATGTTTCCGAGGGGAGAGAAATACCTGAAAGTAGTGGGATCTGTATCACACGCTGCCAAGCTTTGCTGAAGTAGGGCACCTGCGGAAAGAAGCCCGTTAAAGAATCCATGTTTGGGATTTTGCAAACTCTTCTTTATTTTGCAGCCACAAAACTGTACATGTAAAGCTTATATTCAGGATTCTAAGACCAAAATCATAAACTGATAACTCTCCACTAGAGATGATTACGGTTCTATAGTCATTCATAACTATACTTCAGGATCTTGCTATACGATCCTGGCTGATTCATTATTGTTCTATTTGGCAAAAAGTGTCAGAACTCGACTCAGAAAACAAAATTAATATTAAGCCTGTTATGTGCCAGACACTGTGCCAGGTCTACAGGAAAGGGAGAAGGGGCTAAGAGGAAGACTTTCAAGAAAGTGACTATGAACGTAAACATCCATCAGCGAGGAGTTGGTTAAATAATTTTTGGTGCATTTTACCTCATAGAGAATTGAGAATTTAAAATAACAAAATACCTCAAAAGGCTATAGAGTTACCATAAACCCCAACAATCCGAGGTATATACTCATGAGAAATGAAAAACATATGTACATGTGAAAACTTGCACATGAATGTTCATAGAAGCATTATTCATAATAAGCAAAAAGTGGAAACCCAAATGTCCATCAACTGACAAATGGATAAATAAAATGTAGTATATCTGCACAATGGAACATTATTTGACAATAAAAAGAAATGAAGTTCTGATACATCATGCCAAGTAAAAGCAGCCAGACACAAAAGGCCACGCACTATGTGATTCCATTGATACGGGCTGTCCAGAATAGACAAATCCACAGAGATAGGAAGGGGATGAGTGTCTGCTGGGGCTGGCGAGAGTGGGGAATGGGGAACGATTGCTAATGGAGATGCAGTTTCTTTAGGGGGTGAGGAAAATGTTCTGGGATTAGATGATGGTGACGGTTGCATAACCTTGTGGATACAGAAACTACTTAATGGTACACTTCCAAAGGATGAATTTTACATGTAATTATATCTCAGTAAAAAAATGACATAGATCTATACGTGCTGATATGGAACAATCTCCCAGAGACCAATGTTACGTGAAAATAAGACTTTGTTTAGAATGTGACTGCGTTTATGTACACAAAGATATATACACAGTTGACCCTTGAACAACACCGGTTGGACTGTACACATCCACTTATATGCAGATTTTCTTCCATCTCTGCCACTCGAGACAGCAAGACCAACCCCTCCTCTTCCTCCTCAGCCTACTCAATGTGAAGACAATGAGGATGAAGACCTTTATGAAGATCTACTTTCACTTAATGAATAGTAAATATATTTTTTCTTCTTTATGATTTTCTTTATAACATTTTCTTTTCTCTAGCTTACTTTATTGTAAGGATATAGTACATAATACATACAGCATACAAAATATGTGTGAATTGACTGCTTATGTTGTCAGTGAGGCTTCTGGTCAACAGTGGGCTATTAGTAGTTAAGTTTTGGGGGAGTCAAAAGTTGTATAAGGATTTGACTTCATAGGAGGTCGGTGCCCCTAAGCCCCACGTTGTCCAAGGGTCAACTGTATAAATACACACGCAGCCATGTACTCACATAATAACCGGAAGACTCCCTAAGAATACATAGGAAATAGTAAACAGTGGTTACCTCTGGGGAGACAGTAATGAAGGGAAATCATAAAGGAGAATTTCCATGTTTTATTCAGCATATTTCTATATAATAGATATTACAATGATTATATGGGTGTATGTTTTGTGAAATTTATAAAAGATGAACACGACATGGTCTCTGACTTTAAAGATCTTCACAATCCTCGAGGGGGCGGCCCCAATGTCTAATTAAAATAAATTAGACTGCGACAAATGTTAGAACAGAGCCAATATGGTTTGAGCGTAAATGAAGAAATGACTTGTGGGGCCTGGCGAACTCAGGAAAGTGATGCCTTTGAGGAGGTGACACGACTTTAGCAGAACATCATCCTGCAGCCGATCAGTTCCGCTCTCTATAGAGGAGTTGACTGCTTAATCCGTGTGCCCGGCAGTCACACGGCCCGTAGTATGAAGATTAAATTCAACAACATTTACATACCTGCCATAAAGAATGGATACTAGACATGGCTTTTAAAACTTTCCTTAGATAAGAAATCTGTAAAATAAAATAAAATAGTTTTAAAGACCACTAAAATGCAAAAGTTTGACGTGAAATACTAGATTCTTAAAGTTTCAAAAGAAGTATCAGTAAAAATTTATCTTCCATGAGAACTGCCACAGAAGTTCACTTACAAATTCATAAATATCAAAAAAGGCCGGGGAACCTTCCATTTGTTCCCAGTGAAATTTCTGTCATTCTGAGTTTGTATTCTCTGGCCTAACACCAAGTTCTTTCAAGCATGGCATGAAGACAGCGAGACTGAATGTGCTTTTAGCATACATCTGTTCAGTAATAAATATCAATGCAAAATGCTTTGGAGATTGCTGTACAAAAGCTTTAAAATATACTTAGTCTAGGGCACCGAGTCTTACTTACCATTTTGAAGCCAAGAAGCTTTTGCAAGAGTCCATTCCAAAGCTGCAGGTCATAGATTTTGTATTCTAAACAAAGCTCAGTCACTAATCTTACCGCCTGGTAAAAAAAAAAGGAAAGAAAAAAACCATGATGCTTCCAGATACCAGTAAATCAAACTACCTTTAGAAAAGGTAGGGCAACTTAATACAAAATATACTTATAATCCAAAAATGTCTATTGAAGACTTCCTTCTTTCTTTCTTCTTAAATTTTTTTTTGTAGTGATGGATTCTCACTATGTTGTGCAGGCTGGTTTTGAACTCCTGAGCTCGAGCAACCCTCCCATCTCTCCCTCTCAAAGTGCTAGGATCATAGGCGTGAGCCACTGTGCCCAGCCAACCTACATCTTTCTAATGAAAGAAACAAAAAGATGTTCTTTTTCTTGCTGTCATGGACTCACAAACACCACCTCAGACTTCTCCCCCTTTCTTCTAAGAACAGTTTGTCTGTTCACTCCACTCCTGTCCTGGGCTCCAACTGCCTCAGAGACTAAATTCTCATAGGCAACTAGGTGGCGGAGAAATGATATCCTCTCTCTGTAGGGACAGAGGATCTCTTCTCCCTGTCTAGAGGACAGACAAGCCATGGGAGGGATTATAAAAATGCTCTCTCTCTTGGTGACAAGGATGACTTTAGCCCCTGGGCTTCGAGGAAGAGTGGTAAGGGGACCCTCCAGGTTGTCGTACCCATCCACATGCCGGGACGGGAAAAGAGAAAAGGTTTCAGAGCAACAGGCTTGTTGAGGGTTAAAGAATTTCTCTGGTTTTGTCTCTCAGGGACCCGAGGGAACACGACAGCGTGTGAGAAGGGGCTCTACCTCCTGGATGACTCGGTGAACCTACCATGGCCTCGTGACTGTGGTTTTTCCACAGACCCTTAATCATTCCTTCTTTAGGACTGTTGCAAAATTGTTCAGATGTGATGGGGATATTCAAAGTCTCAAATAATGCCAGAAAAGTTATACACTTCAAATCAGATCTGGAAAACAGAGATGTTTATAAGAACCCTTCTTGTGGGCCACGTTTACATTTAAAATACAAGCCTCCTATGAAAATATTAGGCCAGTTTGTTTTTAAATGTCCATTTTGGGCTTCTAAATATATTCACTGAATATAGCACCAGATAGAAATCGGTTTGAGCAGGATACAGAAAGCATTCAGTTTCTAAATGTCCCAAGAAATGAGGAAAATATGTTCTCAAAGGCCTACTGCCCCTTTGCCAAGACGTCGAGGACATTCAAGGCAACAGGACCACATTCACGCAGCTACTCTAGCTCTTCTGAATTAAGGGGCTTAAAAGTTACAGTTTTGAAAAATGACCTGTTTCTTATTTCTTAATACAATGAAAAAAAATTCTACTTACTTCACTTCTTCAATGGGTTTTTTAAAGAGAGATTCTATAGTTTTCTTGTCAGCCAGATACAGGAGACACCGCAGAGCTCGTGTCCTGTGAGCGAACGTTAACTGATGCATACCCAACGTCTGGAAGACCAAGAGAGGTTTGGTGCGTCACACACGGGCGTGTTGTCGGTGGGTAAATGAGTTTCAGCTCAGGTAACATACGCAACATGATTTTTTTAGATTAAAGTCAATCTCTGCCTTTAAGGAATGCATAGTACAGAACAATGTTTCTCAATGTGTGGTCCGTGGACCCGACAGGGGGCAGAGCTGACACTCAGGAACGAAAGGGTCAAAACTATTTACATGATGATACTGAGATGTTGTTTGACTTTTACATAGTGTTGATATTTGCACTGAGGGTGCAAAAGCAATGGTGAGTAACCTTGGTAGCAGAATCGAGGCAGGGGATCCCAACTCTCATAGTAGCCACTATACTCACAGGCATGCAATGGCAGTATTAAAACTAAAGACTTTCACTTAAGAATGTTCTTGATGAAGCAGTAAAAAATAATTTTACTGAAACCTCAAATTTTGGATATACAGTCTGCCCTCCGTATCCATGGGTTCCACATTTGTGATTCAACCGATGGCAGATCAAAAATATTCGGGGGGAAAAATTCCACAAAGTTTCAAAAAGCGAAACTTGAATTTGCCACACTCCAAGTGCTACAGTGAATCCACTTGGATGAAGGAATATGTAGGCATTGTATTAAGTATTATAAGTAATTTGGAGATAATTTGAAGTATACTAGAAGATGTGTATAGATTATATGCAAATATTATGCCATTTTATAGAAAGGACTTGAGCATTCTTGAGTTTTGGTATCTGTGGTGGCCCTGGAGCTAATCCCACACAGATACCAAGAGGTGACTGTATATCATATAAATATGAATTCACATTCAAATACATATTAATTTTTTTTTGGAGACAGGGTCTTGCTCTGTCAACCAGGCTAGAGTGCAGTGGCATCATCATAGCTCACTGCAACCTCAACCTCCTGGGCTTAGACCATCCTCCTGCCTCAACCTCCTGAGTAGCTGGGACTGTGGGCACACACCACCACGACTGGCTAATTTTTCTATTTATTGTAGAGTTGGGGTCTTGCTCTTGCTCAGGCTGGTCGCAAACTCCTGGCCTCAAGCGATCCTCCTGCCTTGGCCTCCCAAGGCAGTAATCCTCCCTAGGATTACAGGTGTGAGCCACCATTCCTGGCCAAATACATGTTAATATCAATTAATTAAAATGTACTCATTAATATTCTATGTGGTAAAGTGGGAAATGCACAAAACATACTGCAAGCAAAAGTACTTAGACAGCTGAACCCTGAGCTGCACTAGCCATGGCATCACATGGATACCATTTTTATTTGAAAGGGCAACTCAATGACAGACTCATATGCAAAGGAAAAAAGGGATTATTTTTCCTTCCTGTCATAGACTTACAGCCAGCTTCTGACTTCCCTTTTCTGCAAGAACCACTTGCCTGTGGGTGCCACACCCTTCCTCTCCCTCTGCTCCAGCTGCCTCAGAGGACGTTTCTGTGTGCAAACGCCTGAAGCCAGGGGTCATGCTGCCTTCAGGGAAGGCGAATTCAGTCTAGCTGGAGTCTGGTGGGCAGAGAGGGTGCCCTGACCAGAGCGGGCAGCTGAGTGTGCCAGGCCACGAGGCCACCAGCAGGGAGGCTTTTCTTATGGCCAGTTCTCTTATCCCCCTGGTATCAGGAATGTCGACTGACCAGGGAGTTAATAATGGTGAATAAAGATAACCTGTGGGAATGAACTGTCAACAGGTGCACCATGCAGTTTGCTGAGCAGATGTTACCGAGGCCAGCATTAAATGGAGCACAGTGGACAGCACAATCCTTGTTTAGGACGTTAGACATACTTTGAGATCTTGTTTGAAGGTTCTAGGAGGGAGCACAGCTACTCATATACCCTTGACCGAAGAACGGTCCTCCTCTATTGGGGAAGGTCGTCCTCTTCGACCGAGTGCAGCTTCGGGAGGGACGCAGATGGAGCACGGAGGGAGGAAGGGGACGCCTGCCTAGCCAGCCAGATCAGCTGAATCAACCCTGGCGATCAATGGGTGACAGACGTCACAGCCAGATCATCCTCACATCCTAGATGCACTCTGAATAAGTATGTATGTGAGTATCCTGAATCCTGTGTTCATGAAATCAAGCCTGGTAGATACACGGGGAAGAGTGTTAAGCTGAGGTGCACAGATGAGTTTTGATTAAGTTTCTAGCCTTACAGTTGTTGCTGACGTTGCAAACACAAAGAGCATTCTTGAACTGTAATCCATCGGACGAGACAGGAGGAGATACTGCACTCTGGAAAAAAATGTAATTACATTGATTTAATTTAGTGATAGACTACCAAAACAATAGACTTAGGTTTCTGTCCACAGAAAATCATTAGACATCCCCAACGTAGGCAAGAAGGATTATGGGTCAATGACATTTTTGTTTCCCCTTTAAAGGAGGCTTAATCTTTTCTTGAGTTCCTTCATGGCTAACGAGGAAAATATATACAATAAAACCAGGCCTCAGCTTCCTCATCTATAAAAGAGCTAGGCAATATTTCTATTTAAGAAATTAACACAAACCATAGCTGTAAAGTTCTTCGAATACTTTGCAAGGGAAATTCTGTGTGTAGTACCCAAGACCTTGTTAGTGACACGTTTCAATCTCTAGAGTCAACCCCTAGGGCAGGCTGGCCTCTCCCAGGAAAGGGCCAGACAGAGAGGGGTAGAGGTGGGGTGGGGTGGAGCTTTCAGTGGAAAAAGGCAGGAAGTTATGAGCTTTGCATGAAAGTTATGATCTTTTAGGATTTCCTTTTTTCCTCCTCTCTTTGAATTGCTTCCCTCTAAGACTTTCCATGTGGTTGATTCAGTTAGATGCTCCAGGAGCTACCTCTCGTTGAACAAAGGTGCCCCTGCCCTTTGCCCTTAGAAGACTACACAAGGCCAGGGGTGGGGTCCAGAGGGAAGGAGTGCATGGTTAGGCCAGCTCTGCTCCAAACCGGGAGAAACTCTCTCCTTGGGTTTGTCTTTTCTCACTGTCAGCTCTGAGGGCCGAGACAGGACATAGGGCCTCGGCCTCCGAGGCCTCTTGACCTGCTTTTGCTCTGGGCCAGGAATGGCAAAAAGCTGGCATGCGTGCCACCACGCCCTCTCTATGCCTACGCCAAGCAACATTCATGGATTGCCACATTCTTTCTGATTTGGGCCCAGATACAGTCTTCTCAAGAGAGCAAGCCATGACCAATCAGACAACACATTAGATAAAATCAGCGTACATTTCTTGGTCTCAGCCATAGGTTACAAGGATAGAGGGAATCCGGTGGTCCATATATGAACCACGCCAGCTTACCATGGTGAGAGAACATATAGGGGCCCAGGGCCAAAGTCCTAGCTAATAAAAGAGCTTTCCTCTGCTCGGGATACGCTCTCTGCTGAAGATGTTCTAGGAGCACTCAACATTCATGGGAGCTCACCGGGGGGTCAGAAATTCTAGATCTTGGCTGTCTCTGATTTTTTCCATTGGAGATACTCGTAGCCATATATCAATAAATTGGTTATTCTCAAAGACTCTGACCCAAGTTATATTAAGAAAGTCTTTTAAAAAACAACCTCTGAAAAATTTATTGGTAAGATTTCTATTAGGCATCAAGATACAGGCGAATGTAAGTAAAGGAAATGAGTACCTTCGTAATGCTTCATCTTCTTGAAGTTCAAACAATTCTGATGGATTCTTTGAAAAAGAAAAAGTAGGAAAAAAGGTCAAAAACTAAAGAAAGTTTGACTGTAAAAACTTTCATCTTATGAAAAACTATTAGATGAAAGACCCAATATACAACATTATGTTTACATAGAAAAATTACAATGCAAATAATTATGAAAAGAATTTTGCTTAAGTGATGTGTTTACTCACATTCATTTGCTCAACAAACATTTACTGAGCACTTACTATGTGATGGGCATGATTCTAAGTGCATAGGTTGCCTGAGAAAACAAAACATGTATTCCTGTCCTCCTGGAGCTTACACTCATTGGATAAAAAATTTTTAAAAGGAAAGGACTCTGTGAACTTTAAATGAGTCATTCATTAGTTCAGTATATATTTATCGGGACGTACAGAGGACTGTGTGCTAGATTCTGTACACAGATGCAGTCCCTGGTCTCAAGGAAGTTTTAGTTTGTACTTTGAACTTATGTGTAAGTTAAAACATCTACAAATGCTGGTTTTGAAGAGTCGACCACAGATTCTACGTGGCCTAGACATGCTTCTAACTCCTCTGTTCCCACTGAAGCACAGTCCTTGCTCTTGGTAAACACTTAAAAAAAATACTTGTTGAATCAAATGCCAAGTGATATAAAAAACTACTAATTAAAAACCTAAGGTTGAATTGTGTAGGACAAATATTCAGCCTCCGAGAAGAAGCCCTTGGCTTGTACTCAATAGCAGATGTCCTTGGCTGTGACTACTCACTTCCTCAGGTTTTGCCAAAGGGCACAGCCATTTCTCCAACAACATGTCCCAGACTTTTTCCAAATTAATTTCATTGACTTCGGCTATTTCTTTAGCTGCTGCGTGAATATCTAAGATATCCAAGATAAAGAATTTTAAAAAAAAGAAAAACTCAAGTGGTCAACATAAGCAAACTGAGTATCAAAATGATAGTTCTTGAACAACAACAAAAAAAAATCAGGAGTTTTGTCCTCACCAGGATAATCTTTGCCAGATGCATTCTGAATTCTTTGATTGATGCTGGGATGTTCGTACAGACTGACAATGAGATGTGCTGGCTTTCCTATCACTCGTAAATATTCCTCCGTGTTCAACTTGTGGGCTATGAGCACAGCTTCTGTGCCTGATCGCCGGTACTGGATGTGGAGCTTCTTCAACAAAGCCTCAGCTTTTTCACGCTTTTCATCCTTTTGAAAATTCCAAGCAAAAAGAAAATCTTATTTTATAAATCTCACTTGAGACTAAGAATCCAACTTTATCAAGCATGGTCCTACCCTTCCTTAGTTACATCCTTAAGCATCTACACAAAATTGTGGTCTTTTCTCCATTCAAGCACCAGGGCAGGATGAGAAGGCAGGCTACGCAAGCACAGCTTAGTTCAGAAGAAAGAGGAAACTTCAATCTCATAGTTCAGACACACTTAGGCCAGGCACGGTGGCTCATGCCTGTAATCCCAGCACTCTGGGAGGCCACAGTGGGAGGAACGCTTGAGGCCAGGAGTTCAACACCAGCCTGGGCAATATAGTGAGACCCCATTTCTACAAAAAATAAGAAAACTAGCCAAGTGTGGTGACATGTGCCTGTAGTCCCAGCTACCCAGAGGCTAAGGCAGGAGGATCGCTTGAGCCCAGTTTAAGGTTGCAGTGAGCTGAGATTGTGCCACTGCACTCTAGCCTAGGCAACAGGGTGAGATCCTGTCTCAAAACAAAAACAAAAAAAATGAAGTGGAGACCATTCTTCTAAGTGAAGTATAGCAAGAATAGAAAAATAGCTGAAATAAAAAAATAAATAAAATAAAATAAAAAAAAATAAATGAACAGAAAAAAAAAAAAGAATAGAAAAATAAACGCCACATGTACTCACTATTAAACTGGAACTAATCAATCAACACTTATACGCACGTATGGAAGTAAAATTCAACGGAAATCAAGCAGGTGGGAGGTGGGAGGAGGGGTTGGGTAAATTCACACCTAACAGGTACAATGCACATTATCTGGGTAATGGGCACACTGATAACATTGACTCAATCTGTATAAAAGCAATACATGTAACCAAAACGTTTGTACCCCTGTAATATTCTGAAATTAAAACAAACAAACCAGACACACCTGTGATGGGATGTTCTCTAGCCATCTTTCAGCTAAATAAAGGCAGAATTTCAAAGCAGACATCTTGAAGGAACCTAAAAAGTTAAAGAAAAGATTTATAAGCAAATCTTAATCCCTTTAAGAAAATATATTTTGGGCCAGGCGCGGTGGCTCACGCCTGTAATCCTAGCACTCTGGGAGGCCGAGGTGGGCGGATTGCTCAAGGTCAGGAGTTCGAAACCAGCCTGAGCAAAAGCGAGACCCCATCTCTACTAAAAATAGAAAGAAATTAATCGGCCAACTAAAAATATATAGAAAAAATTAGCCGGGCATGGTGGCGCATGCCTGTAGTCTCAGCTACTCGGGAGGCTGAGGCAGAAGGATCACTCCAGCCCAGGAGTTTGAGGTTGCTGTGAGCTAGGCTGACGCCATGGCACTCTAGCCCAGGGAACAGAGTGAGACTCTGTCTCAAAAAAAAAAAAAAAAAAAGAAAATATATTTTGGCCAAATTGGTAAGTTTTTTTGAATTATAAAAACGCATACTCACAGTAAAAAAAATATATAAACAGGATAGAAGGACACAAAGAAGAGAGTAAAAGTCCACAGTGGCCCTCATCAGCTTCCATTCCTTAGATTCTTATATTCCTTCCAGAAGTTTCCTGTGCGTGTGAGCGCGTGCGTGCAGGCATACGTGCCCATTTTAACCCAAATGGGATGAGACCATACATATGCTAGCACAATTTGCTGTTCTCACTTTATATCTTGGATATCTTTCCAAATCAGCTACATAGTATTCCATTCTATGAATATGCCCTATTTTTTAACTAGTTCCTAATTGATGAGCATTTTTAAAAAAATAGTTATTTTCAAACTTATGTTACAACTGAAAACATGGCAATAAGCGCCTGTGCTTGTTTGTTTGTTTGGTTATGTGAGACTATCCAAGGATTCATCATTGAAAGCATGAGCGGATGTTAGAAAGTACACGTCAGTTCACATTCCTACCAGCAAGTAGGCGAGTGCCCGTATCCATGCACCCCGACCACACGGCAAGGACCCTGCTGACTTTACTTGAGGTTTTTAGCACTCAGCAGTGCCATGAGTGAAGAGAGCCAGCACATACATTTTAAAACTCTCATATCGCTCCTCCTTAAAGACATAAAAGGAATGCTTTTTTTAACTACAATTTTAAAGGAAAAAATCTTTACCTTCAGGGATATCCTGAGCAAGGCTGATGGCAATCGCTACGGCCCACTCGGGGTTGACTATGGATAGTAAGTAGGACTCGATGGTTTGAGTGATCTTAGTTATTTCCTTATTAATCGATGTTGAGGATTTTGCTTGTGTTAACTTCAGGAGCTTTGGCTTCAGTTTTTTTTCAAAAACGTGTTTGGCCGTAGACACGTACAGCGTGTCCAGGGAGAACTTCAAAGGAAAGGAAAGTTATGGATGATTCGTATGTTCACCTTTAAGGCTCTACACAAAAGTAGCATAACAATCTTTTACACGGGGTCAGAATTAATTATAGGATAAAGAAATGTCTTACAAAGTTTTAACTCATTACCTTCATTAATTTAGAAATTAAGAGTAATGTTGGGAAGGATTCTTCACTGAGTTCTGTAGCTGGAAAGAAAACAAGGAGAGTATGATTTGCTTACGAAAAAAAATTTTTGACTATTCAGTAAAATTCATTAAAAGTTAATGAACATACAGAGAATTTTCCAGAAGTTCTGTGCTGTGCCAAAGAATATTAGGTGAAAAGGCAGTCTAGTTTGGGCCGCTGATGGCAAAGTTATTACATGTTCCAACATATACTGATATTCTAGGTCCACAGGAGGAGAAATTCTTCTGTATGACTTCAAATGTTTCAGAACATTCAACGCCTATATTAAAATAAAAAAATATTTTCCTGTGAGAGTAACCCAATCCTAGGCTGTTTTAAAATCTTCTAACTCTACACCAACAAAGGTTTCCATTTCTGACACACTCTTGTTTTCATAAAGACGATCAAAACATTTTCTAGTCTTCTCTTTCATGTTATTATTCTAAACCATAATGTAGATGATCATTAAGGAAATCCTACTAGGAGAAACCAATGCTATCCTGTTGTTGGTAGGATGTTTTGTTAATGAGAGTTGGGCAGTTTTCTACATGTTCTTCAAATAGTTTAAGGTATACTTCAAAAAAATACTTGGTTTCATTAAAATAGGAGAAGGCAGATCTAAAATTAATTCTCTATATCAATTACCCTCTTATGTTTATATTTTAAACTTGGGGGCTTATATAACCTTTTGAATCAACCCATTTTATTTTGATTTCTAAAATCCAATTAAAAACATTAAAGCTACTATGACCAAAATTCAGAAATGATTAAAAAGTAAACAAAAGTACTGAGATAGAATTTTTTTGAAGAGTTATGTGTTATTTTCAAATATCTGGGAGGAAAATGCTTTATCTGGATCTACTCATTAATACACAAAGCTGAATCTACCTCTGAGCCCCGTGTTCTTTTGTCTTGCTAGATGGCAAATAATATTGCCTTAACTCTCCACAGTTAATCCTTTAGAGACTTCCTGCTCTTGGATAGCAGGAGAAGTGGTTTAAATCACCTCAATACAGCAAAAATAGGATGAAGATAAGTGACAAACATAGATAGCATAAAAATCTTTTTACTTTTGGGTTCCTTTTAAAGAAAAAAGACCTACATTAAAGTGACCAGTTTAAAGAGAGCTCAAAGAATAATCCAGAAAGACGCCGGACAACTGCAATACGATTTATGATCCAAATAAAAGCGTGAAGATGATTTTTAAATCGTTAACATATTTGTTTTACCTGATTAATATTAATATTGGTTATCTTTTCATCAGCTCTTTCTATAACTTTCAGGACAACTTCGATCATTTCGTAATCATAGGGATCCAACTGCACAAAAACAAAATATATCCAACCTTGAGAAGGTATCGCCATACCGACAGTTTTACTCAATTACGTTCATCAGTACAGGTCACAAATATAAAATCTCAGTGCACTACCATGTTAAATTAGATCAATTGCTCTTTCAAAAGTTAGCTAAAATTTTCTAACTTCTAAAATTACCTCTGTTAGGATAAACAGATATGCTTAAAAATATCTCAAAAGCTATTAAAAAGAAGTCCACAAAGCATTGTTTTGTTTTGTTTTGTTTTGAGACAGAGTCTCACTCTGTTGCCCGGGCTAGACTGAGTGCTGTGGCGTCAGCCTCGCTCACAGCAACCTCAAACTCCTGGGCTCAAGCAATCCTCCTGCCTCAGCCTCCCAAGTAGCTGGGACCACAGGCATGCGCCACCATGCCTGGCTAATTTTTTCTATATATTTTTAGTTGGCCAATTAATTTCTTTCTATTTTTAGTAGAGATGGGGTCTCGCTCTTGCTCAGGCTGGTTTTGGACTCCTGACCTTGAGCGATCCACCCGCCTCGGCCTCCCAGAGTGCTAGGATTACAGGTGTGAGCCACTGCGCCTGGCCAGCAATGTTGTTTTAATAAAGAAAAATGCTCTTAAAATACTAAAAACATAAAAAGAATAAACATATGGTCAAAATTTTATAATTTGATAAGATTTTGGAATTAAAGTTCTATTTCTTCTATTTATGATGGGAAAATTAGAACAGGAAGAAATTGACCTTTTCTTGGAAATGATACAACTAAAATTATGGGCCTCCAAGCAAAAGTTTCTCAAAGGATTCTGTTTTAGCTCTACCTATATACTGCAATACAAAAGTTAATGGGGTGGCATCTATATATACTTGTAAAAAGAAAGGAAGTATTCTCTTTGCTCTTTGTTTCTGCCCACACACCATTAATTTTTTTCTATCTTTTTAAAATGCCAATTAAAGTCACATGAAAACAACATTGAACAAAGTGGGAAGATGAACTCCTGTACTAAGAAAATTTGAGCAAGTCTATATAATTTTTGGCTGAATTACAGTCAAAATATAAAACTGAAATATTGCTTACAGTCTTACAACCTTATTTCTCCCGCCATCTATCTACATTCTCCCATTAAACTACTCCTTGACCTAAAAATTCCAATTCTTAGATCTCCTACAAAGATAATCAAACAAGAGTATGAAAATGTATGTGTGAAGATATTCATTATAACAATTTGTAATAATAAAATTTAGGGTGCAGTGGCACACGTGTATAGTCCCAGAGACTCGGGAGGCTGAGGCAGGAGGCCTGCTTGCATCCAGGAGTTCAAGACCAGCCTGGACAACACAGTAGGATCCCATTTTAAAAAATTTTTTTAAAATTAAAAAAAATAAAATTTATAAACAATTTTAATATCCATCCATAAAAGGCTGATTACAGTATGTTTTATCCATATTTTGAAATAATAAACATGCATCTGTCAAGAAATGAGATAGATATATATGTATTGACATGCAATGAGAATATGTTAAGTGAAAAAAGAGGGTAACAGAATAGTATTTTTAGAATAGGATAGTCCCTACACCAAACTATTAACATTTTTATCTCTAGGGAATGGGGTTATAGGGAATCTTCCTTTTTGATTTATTCCTTTCTCTCCAGTTTGATATTTTTTCAAGAATGTGTGCTATTTTCAAAAATCTGGGGGAAAAAATGCTATGTTGCTATGTCTAGGACACACAGGATAGACATGCAGGGAGGGACAATCATGTGAAGAGGCAGCCAGAGGGCAGCCATCTGAAAGCCAAGGAGAGAAGTGTCAGAGGAAATCAACTCTGCTGGCACCTTGAGCTTGATACAGCAAATAAATTCCTGTTGTTTAAGAAAAAATTGCTATGCCTATTTAAAAAAAAAAAAAGGCAGGAAAATTATAGTATTAAACTATAATAAAAATATAGAGATCTAGAATTATTTCAAAATTAAAAATTTATAAAAATATAGAACATATACATCCAATTTGTGACTATACATATCTAATTAAGGGTGGGAGGGATGTTTGAGATGAGCCGATACATTCATTCCACTATTCCTCTACCTTATGCAGTATTCCACTGAGACTGATGACCAAATCTTTTGTGCTTGTCAGTAAAGGAACCATCTCGAGGGCTTTGGCCAGGAGCTTGGATCGCTGCTGCTTTGTAGACTTCGGGCTTGCAATGCTCTGGCTTTGGCTGGCATTGGTGTTGTGGAGCAGTGTTTCAATGAACAGCTGAAGAGCTGCGTCACAGTCCAACTGAAATGTGCTAAAAGAAGCATTCAATTACACACTCATCTCCCTAAATGCATACATTTCCATGCAGAGTTTCTTACAAAATACTCAGGTGCATGTTCCCATCTCTGAAATTTAACCTTATCCATACAAAGGAATATCACAGATTTCAACAGAGATGACAAAAGTCTGTGTGCACTAACCTTGGAATACATATTGTTAACCAAATGACATGCTACAAGATGGTATGTAAATTATAATTCTGTTTTAAACAAATTTTATAAAGTGCATGTTAGCCTACGTATAGTGAAAAAAAGGGACAAGATAAGCCAAACACTTTTTGACTGTGATTATCTCTGAGCATTGGAATTATGGGGGACTTTGATTTTAATATGTTCCAGCTGAGTTGGAAAAAAATAAGTATTTAAAAATTAGGAATCTGATTAGTATAGACAAAGCGACAAGTGAAATGCCTTTTCAGGCCCTATTAATAAGATGGTGATGGTTTAATTTGCTATACACAATATATAAAATATCAAGAAAAGCTTTAAGCATTGCCATTTTCAAGTCATTCTGTGATATTCTAAAGGTCATCTAAATTTATTCAGACAGACTGAGGCAAAAGCATCACTATCACACAAATACAAACCATCAGTGCCACATAATCAGAATGATCGTGAAATGAACCTGACATTATAGCTACTCAAATTTCAGAAAAAGGTTCTGTACTATAAAACAACATACAAGCATCTGCCGGGAGTGCAAGTTAATAAAAGAGAGTGTGTGCACCTCGTTCTACTCCAAACCAAAGAATGGCATGGTTTTGTTATTTCAAAGTACAGTTTAAGTCAGTGCTACTTAGAGCTACAGGCAGCTTATAGTCCTTGACTTGTAGGCTCAGAAAGGTGACAGCCAGGGTCATTACTCTATTCCCCACTATCCACAGGGAAAAAGAACTGGATGGCTGCCTGGTGTAGGAAATGCACTAAGCCGCTTCATTATCAGTAACTCAGATTCCATTGCTCTGTTACAAATCAGATGGGGTTTACAGCACCTTTAGTATTTTAGAAGCAGTCACTTAATTATGGACCTTGAGTAGGTCATGTAAGATGGGCTTGTTTTCTCATGTATCAACTGGCACTAATATGCAATCGAATTATAAAAATTAAATGAGATCATGTGCATGAAAACACTTCAAAACCAGCAAATGAGTCCTCGTATTTAATAGATAGAAGCATCTGAGATGTAAATTATAAATCATTTATTCCTACCCATCAAAGTCAGCTGAATCTATAAATAACATATTTTGTATTATTTAGGTTTTTAAATTTGCTTACAAAGTTTTTAATAGGAAATTAGGAATTCTCCCTAAATCATACTTTTCATTATTTGTTAATTTAAGATTGCTTTGCTAAGTTGATCTGATTTAGAAGTTTAATTACTCAGAAGGATATTTCCAAAGTTTTCTGATATCAGAAATCATCTGGAGCTCCTGTTAAAGATCAGAGAAGTCCAGGCCTCAGTCCAGACCCGCTGAGTCAGCTCTGACTGCCAGGGAGAGGCCCAGAAATCTGCATTTTCAATCAAGTGCCCCAGGTGATGCTTTCCATGAGGCAAGTTTGGCAAACACTAAAAGTGAATTAAAAAGGTGATACCATAAGAGAATTTAATCTAGTTTTGGATTTTCTCGGTTTGGGGGTGAGCAAAGAAAATACCAGAGGTCTATGGACCGTGTAATAATCGCCTTTGTTACTGTGTTTTCACAGTAATGATTACCAGTTTGTTAAGCTAACAGCAAAAACACCACTGAAGTTTAAGGAATTACCTGCAATATTCCAGAATGAGGCTTGTGTCCATATCTATATTCTCCACAAGTGCTTTAATGAGGTCTTTCTTGGCGAGAAAATGTTGCCTAAAAACTGGTTGAAAAGAAATCTAGAAATAAAAAGAGCAAAATAAAACCCTATAAACAAGGGCAACATTATGACTTCCCCTTTTACTATCTTTTTTTTTTTTTTTTTGGAGACAGAGTCTTGCTCTGTTGCCCTGGTTGGAGTGCAGTGCGTCATCACAGCTCACTGCAACCTCAAACTCCTGGGCTCAAGCAATCCTGCCTCAGCCTCCCGAATAGCTACACCTGAAGGTATGTGCTACCACGTTGGGTTAATTTTTGAATTTTTTTTGTAGAGATGCAATCTCACTCTGTTGCCCAGACTGGCCTCAAGCCATCCTTCTGCTTCAGCCTCCCAAAGTGCTAGGGTTATAGGTGTGAGCCACTGCGCCCTGCCTACACTTTGGTTAAAAGGAAAATTCTTCTATAGTTCCTCCAACTTTTATTTTTACACCCAACCCAACCCAATCATCGTTCTGAGATTTGAGATGTATGTAGGTCCAAAATCTCTCTTAGCTACCCTAACTGCTGCCTCTTCATCCATGAAGTTTGGTGGTTAAGGTCAGCGGAACAACAGTCCCATTACTACATAGAAATTAGGCTTCAAAACATATACCATTTCTGCAGTGGTTACCTTCCTGATAAGCCAATTGTTTGAAAATAAAATAAGATGTTTTATATCTTTGGTAACATTTTTGTCTATTCTTTTGCTAAGTCATTTTCCTTTTTCTTTTTTCACTAAAAAGCCTAGATCTAATGCAAAGTCAAAAATAAGGGACATTTACTTTTCCCTACTATTAATAGCAGTTCTTGAAGAACAGTATACTTGTATATACATTTTAATATTATCTTTAACCAAATAACAGCAGCAGAAAACAAAAGTATGAGGCTAAAGGATAGGCCTGAAATAGCATAAATGTCAACTGATACTAGACATATACCCATAAATGAGAAAGCTAAGCAGCTGAAAATGTCCGGCCGCTTTTAATCTCCTCAAAAATATAGAAAAAAAGAGATGAGGCAAAAAGATCCTTGTTTCTTTGCAAGCACCAATATGTGTACTTAATATAACTTTATATTAATATAAAATTATATACATTATGTAATGTATATAATAATACAAAATTCATGAGTCAGTACATATAAATTCTCCTCCCCAAAGTAAAGGACAATGAGATCTTTATCTTAAATTTTCTAACTGGGTAATTATCAGAATTAATAATAGCAATACAAATACTCACTCCAAGTTTACCAAGGCGAATACCCCACTGGGCATCAGTACTGAGTTCATGGAACTTAAGTTCCATTTCTATTTCCTGGTAGAGACTGGCCAGCTCAGAACCCACAAGAGATATTGCCTAAAAAAGTAAAACAGAATTATCGTTCAATCGCAAATAGAATAAGTTCTTCTAACACCTTTTAGATGAAACACAACAATAAAAATCATAACTTTGTGACAACAGTGTAGAATGTTACATATTGCTTTCTCCACAGTCATTATTTCTCATACAATATTTAGGGAATTCAGCTTTTTGTATGATGTCATGAATTTCATCTGGCTTTCCTTTATAAAGAAAGGCCAAATTTTAGTCATCTTGCAAGCAAAATCCCCACAAAAGGCAAGTTTTAAAACAAACAACATCCAAGAGAAGTTTTCTAACTGTTAAACTTGTCCTACGAAAGAACTGACTCAGGGTCTAGGGTTTCAAATACACTAGTGTAAGCATAAGATGTGAAGTTCAAAGACTACAGACAGATTTTCTTTTCTTTTCTTTTCATTTTTGAGACAGAGTCTCATTCTGTTGCTCAGGCTAGAATGCCGTGGTGTCTGCCTAGCTCACAGCAACCTCAAACTCCTGGGCTCAAGCGATCATCCTGCCTCAACCTCCCAAGTAGCTGAGACCATAGGCACTCACCACTGTGCCCGGCTAATTTTCTCTATTTTTAGTTGTTTTGGCTAATTTCGTTCTATTTATAGTAGAGACGGGGTTTCGCTCTTGCTCAGGCTGGTCTCGAACTCTTGAGCTCAAGCAATCCGCCCGCCTTGGACTACCAGAGTGCTAGGATTACAGGCGTGAGCCACCGCGCCCGGCCATCGTCAATATTAAGTGTAACAATAAGAACATCGACAAGAGTTTCATGAACAAACTGCAGGGTTTTGCCCAGTGGGTCACCCATCACATAACATGTATGCCACAACATGGGTAATGTGAGTTCCCTGGCACTACATGGCTCCTCAGGTTTAGAGATGTGAGGTAACTTGTGCTTCACGAGGCCCCAGGCTCAAAACTAGCGTGAGTTAAATACAACTCACATGGCAGTTAATGTGTTAAAGAGTGGGAATGTTGATAGGGTGATACCCGGATACACTGAAATGATGTGTGATATGGGTTCCTGCTGCAAGGCACAGTTCAATATTTTCTTAGGTCTTGTCATTCTAGGTTAAACTTTTTTTTTAAGGGGGGCTTTTAAAATACCACATACTTAGCAGGGGAGGTTGTGCATGTGTGGGGATGGGGGTATACAAGAATTCTCCATGCTTGCTGCCCAATTTTGCTGTGAACCTAAAACTGCTCTAAAAAATCAAGTACATTAATTAAAAAAAATCATGTACTTAAAAATAAATCACTTTCTTGAATGTATACAAACAAGAAACCCAACTTATTTTACATACTACTGGTGATCTAAACTGGGCTCAAGTTTTCAAACATCTTATGAAATATTTTGCTCTCAAGTAGCTTTTTTTCCTAACTAGAGATGAACTGCAGAGTTTTGTTATGAAAAAGCAATCCATGTTTGTACATAGAAACAGCATAGGAAAAGTGCTCAAATTCAAACTGTGCTCATAAAACAGGCAATTACTGTCTCTCAGCTTTTCCAAAAGAAATCATAGGCATACTACTGTTTAAGTTATATGCGTACTAATAGTTCATGCTCATTTGTAGTGTTTCTGGAAAACCATGCTATTTAACACAAAAAGCTATTATTGCTATTGTTGTTGTTTTGTTAATTATGTAAATCAAGCAAATGACAGTGAATTAATTCTGCAATGCCAAGTACTCAATCAGCATAGGGCACTTGCAGCCTTCTGATGCAAAACTGCCACATTTCAGTAATTCAAAAATGACAAGTCGGCTTGCCTAAACTCATCCTTTGCATTTAGGAAGTGTTGTGGGTTCCTGTCTGCCCAGGGGATTTTTATTACTTGTATATGCAAACAGCAGGTTGCATAAAAGCCTTGCTGCCTTTCTTTTTTCTTTTAGAGATTTCATAGTTTCCTGTTAACCATTCAGTTATCTATTTCAACACCCTGACATGACATAAAAGCCAGCGCTGAGCCACACGTTCT
>VBSM01003044.1:1066122-1091670 GCA_008086735.1 Cheirogaleus medius
AAAAAAAAAAAAAAAAAAAACAATGAAGCAGATAAGGGGAAGGCAAGAGAGAAAAGCAATAGTATACAACTGGCTTATGACTTAAAATTATTCAGCAGCGATGTCTTTACACAGATATATTACAGGTTACCACAGCCCACTATTTCACTGGTGAAACTGTGAATCTTGTGGATCAATCAGGATCAATACACTAAGCTTCCACCAAATATGAGTTTCTTGCCTCCATGATGCAATCAAGATTATGTTCTAAAATACATGCCTTCTGGTTCTTTTTAGCTGTCTGTGCTCTTACGAAAATACTTCAACAACCATCTTTCTCTCAAAATTGGTACTCAAAAAACAAAAGCTAGCCAGGCCAAGGTGGCTGACGCTTGTAATCCTAGCACTCTGAGAGGCCAAAGCAGATGGATTGTTTGAGCTCAGGAGTTCAAGACCAGCCTGAGCAAGAGCAAGACCTCAGCTCTACCAAAAATAGAAAAAATTAGCTGCGCATGGCGGCGCATGTCTGTAGTCCCAGCTACTCGGGAGGCTGAGGCAGGAGGATCACTTGAGCCCAGGAGTTTGAGGTTGCTGTGAGCTAGGCTGACGCCATAGCACTCTAGCCCAGGCAACAGAGTCAGACTCTGTCTCAAAAAAAAAAAAAAAAGAAACAAAAGCCTTTCATAATATTTTCACCTAATTTCAGCACAATCACTGATTTGTCCCTTAATTCACTCTTAAGTCCATGTTTGCATGTATTAATACTTAAATCCCATTTGCTCGATGAAGAATTAATTCAGTCTGGGCGCGGTGGCTCACACCTGTAATCCTAGCACTCTGGGAGGCTGAGGCAGGTGGATCGTTCAAGGTCAGGAGTTCGAAACCAGCCTGAGAAAGAGTGAGACCCCGTCTCTACTAAAAATAGAAAGAAATTAATTGGCCAACTAAAAATATATAGAAAAAATCAGCCAGGCATGGTGGCGCGTGCCTACAATCCCAGCTACTCGGGAGGCTGAGGCAGGAGGATTGCTTGAGCCCAGGAGTTTGAGGTTGCTGTGAGCTAGGCTGATGCCACGGCACTCTAGCCCGGGCAACAGAGTGAGACTCTGACCCAAAAAAAAAAAAAGAATTCATTCATAAATATTTCAAAAGATTTGTATTGCTATACATTCTACAAATATGCAAGTATCTGGTAATGATACTGGTTGATGATCTGGTTGAAATTATGTATAAGATTCAGAAATTTGAACACAAATGGCCTCAAGTGTTTTCCACAGTATTCTAACACAAAAACCATGCAAATAAACTAAAGTGTTGCTTTACCTGTTTCCCCTTAGACTTGACAGAAAAGATCATATCAGTATCCTGACTCTAGTGCCCAGCACAATAAAGGCACTCAAGATTAGTTTCTTGAAAGTCTAATTTCAATTCTTAGAAATAATAGAGTAAAGAAGAGGCAATCCAGTAGAAATAGCAAGATATATTTGACTTCCTATTTATTTTATTTCATTACATTAGACTTACCAAATATAAGATGCAATTGAAGTGATCTACAAATACTGTCAAGCAGTATCACTGATTGGTCTGCTACAATAATAAACCCATCACTTAAGCTGCATGCTTGTATCTTTGGATTTAATGAGGCCTGTGGGAGGGAAAAGCATGACTAAAATTAAAACATTTTTATACAAATTAAACAATATTTATCAATAGTATTGGGACCATAGTCCCAAACACCCAACTTTAAAATTCAGTGTGACAGGCCTTTTTTCTTTAGCCCATCTATCTAATTAGTCATCAAGCTTTTCTTTGCATAGTATATCTTGAATCCATCCAGGGTCCTATGTAGGAAGTTCAAGAAGAAGAAAGTTGGTCGGGCATGGTGGCTCACGCCTGTAATCCTAGCACTCTGGGAGGCTAAGGTGGGAGGATCACTTGAGGCCAGGAGTTCAAGACCAGCCTGAGCAACAGCGAGACCATTCTCTAAAAAAAATAAAAAACTAGCCAAGTATGGTGGCGCACACCTGTAGTCCCAGCTATTTGGGATGCTGAGGCAAGAGGATCACTTGAGCCCAGGAGTTTGAGGTTGCAGTGAGCTATTACAACACCACTGCATACCAGCCTAGGTGAAAAAGCCAGACTCAAAAAAAGAAAAAGGAGGAAGAAGAAAGTTAAAATGTAGAAAGAAATGCATGGAAAGGATAATCCTCAAACTCAGCAGGGTGCTTAACTCAGAGGTGAGATATAGGGGGAGCATGGGATCAGGCTTGGGACCCCCAGAGCCTTCAACTCTATTGGTAATGTTTTAGTTCCTAAGCTGGTGGTAGATATTCTTTGTATCAATTTATATACATTTTGTAAGTGCTTAATGTCAAGAAGAGCTATGAAAAGTTCAATTTTGAAAACACTGATCCTAAGATGATGGAGGAGGAATTCAGATGGGAATATCTGGCAATCCGAAACTGAATACCGATTCCCTGAGAAAGTGCTATATTCATTCACAAAACAGGTCTACTAAGCACTTGGTAGAAATTTTGTGAAAGAAACAGTCCATGTGACAATAGTTACCTTTTCAGAGGAGATCTTCACTAGCAGATCTACTTGATATAAAGCAGTCCCATGTTCTTTTCTTGAACCAACACTCAGGTACCCACTTCCTGTATCATCATTTGTTAGCAGCTCAATATCATTCCACATGTTTCTGAGACTATCTTCCTGAGTCAGGAACCACTGTCTTTCCTGTGACAACATGTAAGATTAGAGACCAAATTATCTTGTTGCATATAATCCAACTCCTTGGGAAATGAAAAAGCTTACTCGAAAAATAAAAACAGATGAGACACAGCAGCTTATGCCTGTAACCCCAGCACTTTGGGAGGCTAAGGTAGGAGGATCGCTTGATGCCAGGGATTCAAGACCAGCCTGAGTAACATAGGGAGACCCTATCTCTAAAAAAAATTAATAAATTAGCCAAGCATGGTGGCATGTGCCTACTTAGAAGGCTGAGCTGGTATGATCACTTGAGCCCAGGAGTTCAAGGCTGCTGTGAGCTATGATCAGGTCCCTGTACTCCAGCCTGGGCTACAGAGCAAGATCCTGTCTCCAAAAAAAACAAAAAAACTACTATCAACATACAAAGACTTGTCTTCATGCTATTTCTGTGGTCAGTAAACACTTTGAGCCAATAAGATAAATGGAACTAGAGCTATGATTATCACCAGAGAATGACATATTGGTTTACACAAGCAATTCTAATCTTACCATTGTGTATTAGAGCTCCCAGTTCTTTGTGTGCCTAGATTGAAATGATATCAAATTTTCATTTGAAATAAACCTTTAATCAGTATAGCAACAAAGAATGTAGGCTCTGAAGTCAGATTGGGATATCTTATGATGGCAAGATTCCAGATGAACTTTAAAAAAATGTCCATTGATATTTTTATGGTATTACTATACAATAAATAAAAATGATAAGGGGAGGAAGAAGAAACTGGATTAGGTTTCTGGACCAAAGACAACACACTTGAAACCTTAAGAGAGTCACTTAACCATCTCAACAGCAAAGATTTACTTGACTCGTATCATCTATAGTCTGGATGCGAACAGAAGACTGAAGAAAAACAATCCCTGAATCAAAACTAATGGGGAACAATAACAAAATAATTACAATTGTTTTGATAGGTGTTACCAGAAGTATGTTTTAAAATCTATACGAGGTAGGGAGGAGACAAAATAAGAAAAAAAATATAATCTACAGGAGGTATAGCACAGGGAAGATACAATTTCTGACTTAGTACTCTTTCACAATTAGTTAGTTGTCCTTACAAACAACTTAAATTTTCTGTTCCTTGGTTCTCTACTCTATAAAATGGGAATATACAGTTGGGCCTTCATATCTTTGGGTTCCACAACCCTGGATTCAACCAATAGGCATATCAAAAATATTCAAAAAGGGCCATGTACAGTGAGTCATGCTTGTAATCCTAGCACTTTGGCTGAAGTGGGAGGATCACTTGAGGTCAGGAGTTTGAGACTAGCCTGGGCAAAGTAGCAAGACCCCATTTCTACAAAAATATTTTTTAAAAAATTAGCCAGGCATGGTGGCACTCACTTGTAGTCCCAGCTACTGGGAAGGCTGAGGCAGGAGAACAGCAAGAGCCCAGCAGTTTAAGGTTGCAGTGAGCTATGATGATGCCATTACACTCTAGCCTGTGCAACAGAGTGAGACCCTGTTTCAAAAAATAAATAAAAAATTACATCTATACTGAACATGTAGACTTTTTTCTTGTCCTTAACATAATATAGTCATTTATATAGCATTTACATTGTATTTGGTATTATAAATCATCTAGAAATAATTTAAAGGGTAAAGGAGGGTAATGCATAGGTTATATATAAATATCATACTATGCCATTTTAGATCAGGCATGTGAGCATCCAAGGATTTTAGTATTTATGGGAGATCCTGGAACCAATTCCCTATGGGTACTGATACCAAGGGATGACTGTAGTTGTAACTCACCTAAAAGGGTTAAGTTTTAACTCAAGGGTTGAGTTTAATCCAGCACAGTGCTTGGCTCATGGCAAACACTCAATTTTAAGTGTTAGCAAGTAACACCTGGGCTGGGAATTTAAGGTCATATGAGTTTTTTAAATATAGGAAGAGATCTTTTCCTAAGAGCATAAGCAAGGGTACAGAAACAAACCGTTAGAGGAATAGAGAATGGTTTTAGTGCCTGGTGTTTCAGTTGGAGTTGGGAGATTAAGTTAGGAGGGACAGGTTGGAGTGAATATTTTACGGGCTTCAGTTTCCCACAAGCGTAAAACAGAGAATTATCAACTTCCCAGGGCTGCCATACTCTCTCATTCAACAAATGTTTATTAAGTGCCTACTATGTGTCAAGCACTTTTCTAAGAGCTGGGAATATAGTTATGAACCAGTTACAAAATGTCTTTGCCATTATGAAGTTTATATTCTCGAGAGAAGAACAAAAACAAAATAGATAATATGTATTGAGCGTTTATTGCGCGCCCAGCAGTTTTGAACACTTTACTCGTTTAATCTGCACAGCCTATTTTACAGCTGAAGAACACAAGTCAGGGATGAAATAATTGACCAAGGTCACCTAAAGCAAGTAAGTGGTGTGAATAGAGTAAATGGATTCAAATCTACACCTGCTTAACTGTCATACTGCCTCCCTACAAAAATAAATAAATGCACAAATAATTACAAAAAGTCCTAAATGTTTTTAAGGAAACAGTGATCAGATGGATGGGGGAAGAGTCGCTTAAGAAGATCTTCATTGGGAAAGGAAAGAGGTGACATCTGAGCTGAGACCTGAGTAATAAGCCAACTCTGCAAAGCTCAGGCGGAACAGCGATGTAGCCGGAGGGAACAGAGTGCAAAGGCTCAGAGGCTGGAAAGAGTTTGGGGCTGCTGCCAGGTCAAAGAGCGGAAGATAGTGAGGGACAAGCAAGTGGAGCCAAATGAAACCTCGACATCAAGATTGAATTTTATTCTCAGTGCGGGGGGGTGGGGAAGGAGTAAGCCGATGGTGACATGATTTGATAGACATTTTGAGATCACCCTGGCTTCGGCGTGGAGAACAGATTAGCGAATACGAGATAATAAGCGAGATGAAACGCTTCTAGGCCTACACATATAAACGCTCTCAGCTGGACATCGCCGCCAGCCAAGAACCGACTCCAAACCTCTCTCCTGCCAGCGTCGAGAGGAAAACACCCGAACTGAAGCTGAGGCTGCTTCAACCTGAGACCACCACCCCCTGCTCCCCACAGCAGTGCAGGTCCCCCTCCTCACCTGCAACTGAAGAAACTTAAGAGGAACACTCAAGTATTTCACCCTTCCTCCTGACTCACACAACCGCCTCTAATCTCTTTAGGGTTCCATCCCACAGGTTTAAATTGGCGGGAGAACACCAAACCCAACCTCTTTTACGGCGGCCGGAGGAGGCCAAGATTAATCCAAAGTCGAAATAGAAAGTCGCCTCACCCTAAATTCCGCCCATTTCGATCTCCCGGCTGTGCATTCCAGGGTGTATCCTTGGCCCCGCCCCTTTCGCTGGCCTTACACGCCCCCTTTGAAAGAACAACCAATCACCGCCTCGAAAGGCGTTGTTATAGAAACCCTTGTTGCCACCCCTTTTCCTCCCAGCAACCTGTGCGACGCGCCGGGCCTCATCCCCCTTTGTGCCATCCGGGTCTCTCGCGCGAGCGATTTAGTCTGTGGCGAAGCGTCGGGGTGGCAGGAACTGTTGAAAGCGGCAAGTGAAGGCGCCGCCCTAGCGGCTAGGACTCTGAACTATGGCGGTAGGTGCCAAATCTGTGTTTAAAGCGAGGGATGTTTTTCTGCTACTTCCCCAAGAGTGGGAGAACAGCTCCCAGGGCTGTTGCTCTGTGCGTGTATGTGGACAAAATGGCGCCGCGGCCTTCTTCTGCGCCAGCCATCATGGCTGCCTGCTGTAGGGGGGGAAGTAAGGCGGTGTCGGTGGGGGTGGGGAGCCGCAGGGAGTGCCTTTTTTTCCAGAACTTTCCTCATTTCTTCCACCACCCCGTGTTCCTTTCGGCACGGCGAGCTGCCTCCATTTTAGCTTACTCATCCTGGGTAGTGATTAGTATTGAGTTTTCTTAGGGGCTTGAGAATTTATGTTTGCGGTGGAGAAAGGGGCTGGGGAAGAGAGAATGACCAGGAGTCGTCTTTGAAAAGTATGGGGTCAAAAAGGCGGTGCCTCTGAGGGATAGTATGTGAGAAAAGAACAGTGCTGTAGCTATTTTTTTTCATACGCTCAGTGTGATGCTTCTAGTTGCATAATTTCCGTTTGTGTTGGTCTGTGTAAACCTTAGTTTATTGCTCAGTAAGGAGCTGGGAGGGTATTGCCGAAAGGAATTAGGAATTCGGCTTAAAAGGTTTTGGAACTACCAATTCAGACTGATGCTCGGTCTTCGAAGTGCCTCGTGATGTAATCAGTTTGAAACCTTTGGGAAGCATTATAATCAAGTCTCGTCACTGACCTTGTTCCTTTAAGAACCTTTCATTGACCAAATAATTGCTACATTTCGTAAATTACGTATTCTGAACAATAAGCCTGCTTTGGGTAGATGTCCAATTCTGATGGATCACATTATTGTGTGATTACCTTATTTTAAGTTCAAAAGGAAAATGTAAGCATTTTGCGTTCCTTTTTGTGACTAAAAAGTTTTATCTTCCTATTTTTGAAAATCAATAGGACTATTAAACATAATTTTAAAGTTTACTCTTCCTAACAATTGGGATTTCTGGAATTAGGGAGGGTTGGATGGTTTTCTGCCTTCTCTGCACCTCCCATATCTAATTGATTGAATTTAGAACGGTTTTTTAATAAGGTGGGCTGTTTGTAGAACTAGTCGATTTAATGTTTTCCTTTGTTTAGTGTTTTGGGTCTCAATACACTTTGAGAGTAGTATTTTTCTTGGGTTCCAGTATTTTAAAAAGTGAAATCAATTCAAACATTTAAAGTAGCCTAGTATTAAATCTGCTTACCTTCTTTGGACTGGAAAAAAAGATTTGTATATGGAGGTAGATTCCTACTAAGAATATTCAATTGATTTTTTTTTTTTCCTGGATACCTTCCTTAAAGTACTATAAAATATTCTCAGGGAAATAAAAGTTTTGGATGGGCAATGTGGTCCCCTATCAGTTCATCTCTGTTTAGTGATAGGATGATTTTTGTTCGGTATTTTACAGATGAAAATGGCTGTTTGGCCTGTGTCACAGGGTGCTTTCTCTGTTGCCAGGTTTCTGTGATATTAAACATGTAGTTAATAAACTGTTGCCTGAAAACTTTTTTACAGGCTAAGTACTGGCTTTTCTGCGAAAAGGTTGTTTTCAGTTCTAGTCTTGGTTCTCTGCAAAAGTCAATGAGATGTAGCAGTAGTTGAAGAATGCTGTCTCTGACAAGTGTCATGCACTGGGGAAGTGATGATAGTGCTTAAAGTTTTTCAGCTTGCTTTTTTTTTTTTTTTTTTTTTTTTTTTTTAGCTAAGTGTGAGCTATACACTCAGCATGGAATAGATGAGTCTGAAATAGTCCTTAAGGATGATAATGAGAACAAAAATAAAAGAAAATGTCCTTCTCCACTCCCACTGCTTCACTTGACCTAAAAAAATTAAAATGTCCAGTGTTAATTGTGAAAATCAAAATCATCCTTAATTCTGTGGCACAGCATCATTTATTAATAGTAGACATAGAAAAAGAGAGAGATTTTAGGTGAGTCAGCTAATGTTGCTGCATCTCGTCTATAAAATGAGAACATTCTTTGAACTCTAAGGGATGAAAGCCTTTCAGCAGAAAAATTACTGTCATTTCAGAAGTCACCGATACATACATGATAATGCTAGGATGAGAGAGCCTTCCTGGTCATTGGTGTTCTTATAATTCTTATTTTTCTTTTTGTATCACTGTTAGAGGTATGACATAATTTATGTCCTTCGCCCCAACTAAATTGTAAATCTTTCCTTTTTATCGTTTTATTCCTGGAGTCTATCTTCAGTTTTGGCACATTTTTGAACATTGGTAAATACTTGCAATGCAACCAACCTCACACCTCATTTGTTCCATTACTCCCATTTATTTTACTTGGCATTCATTTTCTAGACTAATCCTCCTAAGGAAAGGAGAAGTTCTTCTGATTCCTCTTGCTAAAGATTGTGTATCAATTCCCTATTTGTCCAATCTGTATTTCTTCTGATGTCCTAAGTAAGAAGTCAGTAAACTTTTTTCTCTCTCTCTCTTTCTTTCTTTCTTCCTTTTTTTTTTTAAGGGACAGGGGTCTTGCTCTGTTGCACTGGCTAGAGTGCAGTGGCCTCATCATAGCTCACTGCAATCTCAAACTCCTGGGCTCATGAGACCCCTCCTTCCTCGGCCTCCTGAGTAGCTGGGACTACAGGTGTGTGCCACCACACCTGACTAATTTTTCTTTATGTTTTGTGCACTATTATTCAAGCTAGTTTCAGAACTCCCTGGCCTCAAAGTGTCCTCCCCACCTTGGCCTCCCACAGTGTTAGGATTACAGGCATGACCCACTGCCCTTGGTCCTAACAACTAAAAATGTTAAAACCATTTTTAGCTCAAGGGATGTACAATAATAGGCTGAGGACCATAGTTTGCCAGCTCCCATCCTAAGTAGTCAGCTCGCCAGGTTATTGACTGTATTACCTTCTCTGTTCAGATAGCTTATGTGTCCACCTTCTGCATGTAGCTAAAACTGTTTTCACTCTCTTTTACAGAGTTTGTCCTTTAAGCTTTTTTCTATGTCTTCAACTTGAATGAATATTTTTAATTTATGGTACTTTTGTTTGTAATTTGGACTACACAGTTCGGCATAGCCACAGAAATAAAGTTTTATCGGAAACTAATAGCTAGAATTCATTTCTTCTTGAAACACTTATTGATTGATTTCTGTGCTGGGTACTGTTTTAGGAGTAAGGCAGATAATTAATTGCCTTCTGTAAACTGGAAAACAGCTGATAACCTAGATGAAGGAACTTACCGTTAGATAAATCAGATCTCTGGAAAAGAGTGTGTACAGATGATTATTTTAAATTTTTTTACATTTATATTATAATAATTATAAAATGCTTTAAAGCAGAAACAACTTAATGTTTCCATAGCCCAGAGCATATGTGAGGAGAGGCAGACCATATTTTGCAGCAGCACTGTGCCAAGTGGCTGTTTTCATTAAAGAGGGTTAATGAAATTAAGATTGGGTTCTCAGATAGGTAAGTTAATTTTCTGTTTATTCTTTTACAATATTCTTAAAGCATTAGTGTCACTGTTTTAAGATCTAAGGTTTTTGAGTCTTTTTAACCTTTACCAGTTCATTTAAAATGCCATATTAATGTATGCCAATTTAAGATAAAATTATTGGTAAAGTCAGCTAAATGAGTTCACAAATCTAAAAAGGATTGTGTTTTCTCTGCTTAAATGTTTGTTGGAAATAGTTGGAGGCCTTATGCCACCCATGTTTTAAAAGTTATAAAAATAATATTAAGAAAGTTAAAAGATATATCAGCCTAAGTATATAAGTCTCTCTTTGTTATCAGGTTAGTCATTTTTAGTTACTCAGGCCTATTCGTATACAAAGCATACTAGCTACTTGGAAATCAGCCATTCTGAGTTGTTGACTTTTTTTTTAACTATTGGTAAAACCCAAATGTGACTATCTTCCCTCCCTTTCTCTTTTAAGAAATTGGAAACATTTTAAGTGTAATTAAGAACTTTAATCGTTTGTCTTTAAACTTTTAGGCTAGTGATGCAGAACGAGATGGACTAGCCCCAGAAAAGACAACCCCAGATAGAGATGATAAAAAAGAGCAGTCAGACGTATCTATTTCTCCTAGAGCCTCAAAACATCATTATTCAAGATCACGATCAAGGTCAAGAGAGAGAAAACGAAAGTCGGGTATGGATTCATATATGTTCTTCCCAGTTGAGAAATGGGCAATGAAAGTATATTGGGTATTTTCTGAAGAAATTTTCAATTGTAAGAAATACAAATGTCCTAATGCAGGAATTTTATAACTGTCCAAAGGCAAAAAAAATATATATTTTTAAGTTTGAGTCATGGTAGCTATTTAATAACCCTGAGCAACATGGTTTGATTGTTTCCCTTATATACAATATTAATGTAGTAGAATAATCCCACCCCTGCCATAAAAATGTAGTCATTGGAAGAGGACTAGTAAATAGATCTGTTAGCCAGATTGACTAGAAGCTATTTATTTTACAGCATTGGAATTTGTGTTTAAGGTGAGATGTTTCTGTATCTTTATTTACAGTGAATTTTTCTGTTTGTTCACAGATAATGAAGGAAGAAAACACAGGAGCCGGAGCAGAAGCAAAGAGGTAATTAACACTTTGTAGTGAATAGGTACTTTAAAATACTTGTAAAGTATCTGGTAGAAATGTTTGTATGAATATATGACATTGTCAAGGTAAGTACCAAAACTTGAAATTTAAAAGGTTAATTGGCTTATAAAATAAGCATGATTTGGATTCATCATTTTTCAAGAAGATAGTTGTTTATATGAAAAGTACCTTCAAAAACTATTAATTTTATTATATTGTGAAAGTATTCACAATAAAAATTTTATATGAAGAATATAATTGGATTTTTTAGGCCTGTCACACAGAGCTTCCATTAATCTGAGGTCCCGAATCTCCTCATGCCTGACAGTTGCTCAGGATTTTTAAATAGCCATCGTCTTTAAGTAGCAATACCCTAGATATTTGTGGACTACTTTTGCTTTATGAAGGATAATGAGAGTTCTCTTTTCTTTAGCTAACTAGTTCAGTTTCCCCAGTGGTAGTAATGAATTTTGAAATGAAGGTTTGAGTGAAGGACAGCTAAAAAGGTGGCGGTGACAGCAAAGCTTGAGGAAAAAGAAAGGCAACAGCTGTGTTGCAGAGGAGTTAGCTTGTTCACCCACCTGAGAAGACAGGAAATGAACCCATAAGGAAAAGCAGAAGTAGCAGCCAGAAAGGGAAGAGCAGAGTCTATTGGGGGCTGGGCAAGGGACTCCTAAAACAAATGTGGGCAGGGACTTCACCTCTTCCCCTAATGGAAGCTCTGTTAAATTTTTAATTTAGGAGAGTTTTTGTGAAAATGACTATTTTGTTTAGCTCACATGATAACATTTCTATAATAAATCATACTCAGCGTGCTAATGCGCGAAGAGACTGAACTGAAGACGCTGCAGACTCAGATAGCAAAATAATAAGCCTACTTCATGATAAGGTAACTATTAGTCATTCAAACTCCTATTTCCCTTAAATATATCTTAAATCAGTTAAGGGTTTTAATGTTTTTATAAAATAATAATGTTATGTTTGGAAAACCGGTTTGAAATAAACTTTAAAACCTTCTGGAATTTAACCACTTATAGCTTTTCCAGTCTGCCTCTTTATGGCAAAATCAAGCAAATTTTCATTTCTAAGCTCATAGAGAACTGGCAATGAAACTAAAATTTAGCTGTATTTCCAGGTCTCTTATTTTTCTGCAAAATAATAAATTACATACTGTTACCATTTTCAGCTGTATCATCATGCATGTTCCAAAATGATTGGCCAAGTTTTTTATTTTTAAGAAAAGTTAATCTTGAGTGGAAAGAAATATGCTCTGGCCTATTTTGGGAAACATAAGTATCCTATTTTGGTGGAAGAGTGGTGGCCTAGGCATCAGAATAATGGGTCTAGATTTGGCTCAACTACTATGTAGCTTTGTGGCTTTAGATCTTAGTTTAGTTATACATAAAACAAGGGGATTAAATTAGAGGATCTGAGTTTCCTTTCAGATTTAAATTTTAGTGACTCTGAGATGTCTAGAATTTTAAGCTTTAGCTACAAGTTGAATTAACATAATGTGGGGAAACGTAATATTTAGCACTTCATATTTTGAATGGTAAAATGGAGACTTGATTATACAGTTAATTTTAGCTGAGTCTCTGAATGCATGTGTTGTGAAAGCCTTGGTTTTAATCTTTCAGATTATGGGGGAAGTATTATTATATGATGGTATAGAGATTATGTTATACCTATTTTGATTTCTTAAAAATTAAAACACATACGGTTGCCATTTCTACCCTAGGTACGTGAAATGTAATAGAACTCCAAGCCTGTTGGAATTTGCAAGATGAAAAGTGATTATTTCACAGTTTAGACATTGGGAGAAAAATGAAGAGCTATCTTCTAGAGAGGATGTGGCAGGCAGTATAGCTCTAAAAGGGACACTGCAACTCTTCGTAAAGTAATCTGAAACTGCAGAAAATATTAATGCTTAGTAATATTAATTATACTTAGCTACTTAATTTGAAATGCGTTTTCTGGTGCATTTCTCTGTGTACTTGTTATCTCCAGTATTGTTTACTTTTTGAACTTAATATTTTGTACTCTGGGTTTCAAGTTGATGTATATAATGGTCTGTATTCTTTTAGGTAAACATCAGGGGTTTTTCTTTGATATAATGGTTTTTCAGTATTTCAACTTTGAAAATCATTGTTTTTACTGTGGTATTGAAATTATTTGGGGAGGAAGCTGCATTTGGGGGTTTTATAAGGAAAAAAATCTAGTAATTACATCTGCAACATTTGGGTTATGTGAAACTAGATCATGTTTTGTATTTGCCACACACTCCTAAGGTTACTAATGTTGCATCACAACATTTTTGTCTACTGATACCCATACTAACTCTCTTTGTTGCACTATTTTCCTGAAAGAACCAACTTCTTCTTAAAACAGGCAAGAAGACATGAATCCAAAGATAAATCCTCTAAGAAACACAGGTCTGAGGAACATAATGACAAAGAACATTCTTCTGATAAAGGAAGAGAGAGACTAAATTCATCTGAAAATGGTGAGGACAGACACAAACGCAAAGAAAGAAAGTCATCAAGAGGCAGAAGTCACTCAAGATCTAGGTCTCGTGAAAGGTAAGAAGTTTTGGTATTATAATTTAGTCCCTTCTAATAAGCCTTAAGCTACATAAAGCTTCTCACTGACCCAGCAGTACCCAGAAATTTTAACTAGGAAATTGATATTTTTTGCTAACTTGACCTGGACCTTTGCCCACTAATAGCTGAAGCCTTTTTGCATGTTGCTTTCTGATAAATGCAAAAGTGGTTTCTAAGACTGGTGGATAAGGGATAGTTATATTCAATTCTTGGCTGAATTTTTTTTAACCTCTTGATTTATCTGTCTTGCACTGAAAAATTATATTGTTAAATTGTTTATATAGTTTAGGCCAACAAACAGTCCTTTCACATCACTGATGTAGAATGTGTGGCTTAACTGTAATCTAGGTTTTCTTTTGTTGTGGTATAGATAAAAAAGATTTTTGAGAAACTTGACTCTGCTCAAATTTGGGGCATGTTAAATTATTAAACGGAATCTTAAATTGGGGTAGAATGCATTGAACTGAATGTTCTTGGCATGTTATAGCTTTACTGTTTTCCTTAGGCATCACCAAACAAGTATGAAGGTCCATATTTAGTTTATAATTCTTCCCTTTGAAAACCTCAATTATCCTATCTATAAACAATAAGTAGTTTATTGCCTGTCTTGATTGTATTACCACAAATAACTAATTCATAAAAATGTAAATGAAATGACACAACTCTGAGTAACTACAAATTTGTGCTCTTTAATTTCAGACGCCATCGTAGTAGAAGCAGGGAGCGGAAGAAGTCTCGATCCAGGAGTAGGGAGCGGAAGAAGTCTCGATCCAGGAGTAGGGAGCGGAAGAAGTCTCGATCCAGGAGTAGAGAGAGGAAGAAGTCACGATCCAGAAGCAGGGAAAGAAAACGACGGATCAGGTCTCGTTCTCGCTCAAGATCAAGACACAGGCATAGGACTAGAAGCAGGAGTAGGACAAGGAGCAGAAGTCGGTAGGTGACCATCATCCTGAATAAAATAGGCCCTGGGACTCCCAGTGTTTATCTATCTTCTGTCAGAGAATATTAAAATTATGGGTCGCAATTTTATTTACAGATTTTGGTAAAATTATTTTAATCACTAGCCAATAAAGAACAAACCTAAACACTTGGATAACATACTCACATATTCTTGTGTGATTAGTAAATGTCCTGAGTAATCAAGTATGAATAATCCTATTGAAATTCAGTTGTTTTGAGCACTGAATTCATTGTATTAATTTTTATGATCACAATAGGTAAACTGACATTTATTGCATGACTACCATGTGCTTTATGCTAACAGTCTTTGGGTGTATTCATTCATCTAATCCTCAGAACAACATATTGTGAGATAAGTTCATCAGACTTAGAAAGGTTAAGTAACTTGCCTGCAAATTCCAAAATCATATCCTTATTAAGTGCTAGAGCATGTTTCAGATAATGTCTGAATTCAGAGTACGTGTGCTAAAGAACACAGGAGGAAAACTCTTTTTACAGATGTTCTTCAGAGAATGTTTTTATTTTCTCATTTACATAAGACATTAGGATATTGTCTACTCATGGGCATAAAAGCAATGGAAATGCTTTGATGATTTAATCTGTAAAAGATTGACATTCAAGTAAAAATGGATCTGTTTGGTCTTTACTAATTCAGTATCAGTTTTTAATTGCTTTTTGAGCAATTCTGGTCACTGACATTTCTAGTTTTGACAACTGATACCTTTTATTCCAATCACACTGATTTTTATCTGTCATTTGGCTGCTTTGGAGAGGGAGGTTTCCTTTTTTTTCCTTCCTCATTTTTTTGAGACAGGGTCCTCTTCTGTCACCTAGGCCAGAGTGCAGTGGTGTCATCATAGCTCACTGCAACCTCAAACTCGTGGACTCAGGCAATCTTCCTGCCTCAGCCTCCTGAGTAACTGGGACTATAGGCACATGCCACCACACCTGGCTAATTTTTCTGTTTTTACCCCGCCGCCCGCCCCCACCACCACCATTTTTTTTCTATTCTTACTACAAAAAACAGAGCTATGTTCAGGCTGGTCTTGAACTCCTGGCCTCAGCAGTCCTCCTGCCTGGGCCTGCCAAAGTGCTGGGATTATAGGCATGAGCCACTGTATCTGGCCATTAATCTTTTAGTAGTAATAACTTTGTGTTTTTTAAAACATCTACAAATTTATTGTAGGTTAAAGTACTAGGAACATTTGACCTGTCAATCCCTATTGTGTACATAATGACTTATAAGAGTACAAAATGACTGAGGTAGAAAGCTAATCTTGTTCCCAATGTGTCCGGCTGTAGGATGGTTAAATATTTTAAAAACTGGCCATATATACGAGGAACTTGTAATAACTACATAAGATGAGCAGAAGAAAGGAAGGAAAGGACTAAAAATACATATTTTTTATCATTTGGGTTTTTGATGAACTCTGTAAATATAATTGATTTCTATTTAAAGTAATTATTGCTTGGCCATAATGAGACATGCAAAATGTGATTTACTACAGAGATAGAAAAAAGAGAATTGAAAAACCAAGAAGATTTAGCAGAAGTTCAAGCCGGACTCCTAGTCCACCTCCCTTTAGAGGCAGAAACACAGCAATGGATGCACAAGAAGCTTTAGCTAGGAGGTAAGTATATTTTTTATTCATTTTTCCCTTCTCAACTTTAAGTGGATGGATGCTCATTGTTTGGATAAAACGAATTCTTTAAGCCAGGGATACTTGAAATATGTTAAATATAAATACCGTGGCACCTTTGTGATCTAGAACTATGTAAGTAGTTTAATTCTCCTCTTAAACGTTTGCACAATTAGAAAAATCGAGATGTTACAACAATACCTATTTTTTACTTCATGATTAAGTGATTCATTTTTCTTAAGAAATTTAGACTCCCAAATGTTTTTAGTTTGAGAGTTTGAAACTTTTTTAGAGTCTCAAATCTGGTTCAAAAACTATCAATTTTGCCTCTAAGATGGCTTTACCTTTTTTTTTTGCCCCTCAAGAAGACAAAATACCTGAAACAGTAAGTAGAATTCTGTTGATGGTTTTCTTATTTTGAAGATAACAGCAGCAAATAATAGATAGACGTTATAAGCCAACTTATTTGATATTGTAAGCTTTATCTCTGGCAACTTTTCTGCTGTCTCAAGACGAGTAATTTTGGAACCACACACAGCAGGGCTGTCTGACTGAAATCTGCAAACTGTTCAAAGAACTGCCTCTTAGAGAGAGGCCAGGAGTAAAATAAAATCCAAGCTCTTGTTTGCAGGTTTTCCCATGTTCAGAAAAATAGATTCTTGGGATTTTGATTTTTTTTTCTTTACGAAATTGAGTTTGTATTTTTTTTTATTATAAAAATACAGTTATCACAATGTAACCTGATGTGCTGCTGCCCTGTGAACCCAGCCTGGCAGAAACTCCAGCTGAACAGCAGCAGCAAAGGTGTGAGCTCACCCGTTCTTCATTCCATTCACCGCGGTGAATGGTGTTGATTTCAAACCTGCAGTGGCCATTTTAATGCAACCAATAGTTGTCACTCATATTTTCTTTCTGACACTAAAATCAACAGAATTAGGAAATAATTTACTACAAAATTTGACAGGTATTTTTAAAGCGCTAAAGTTTACTCTGTTTACTTGTTTGTATACGATAATTCTATTCTGTTTTAGTTTTTGGATTTTATAAACTGAAGCTATTAGTTACTAGTGTCAGAAACTTGTATTGATTTAAACAGACTACTTGGGGAACTTTCAGGTGAAAAGTTGACATGAAATCCTGTAATTTTAGAAGACCAGATTATTCCTTGGCTACTTTGAAACCATTTTGGAGATAGTTGTCAGATCTATGACCAACCTACATTTTATTGTTACTTCTAATGAGAAACTATTCTCAAGGACAAAAATCAAGTCTGTACTATGTCTTTCTTGCATATGTACTCAATAAGAGGGAATAAGATAATAGGTTGTTCGAGAGACTGAGGCAGGAGGATTGCTTGAGCCCAGGAGTTTGAGGTTGCTGTGAGCTAGGTTGACGCCATGGCACTCTAGCCCAGGCAACAGAGTGAGACTCTGTCTCAAAAAAAGAAAAAAGATAATAGTTTGTTATATTCCCTTTATGTAAATTTCAGCAAACACCAATTTACTACCTCTGTATTTTATTACCCATGCTGCCCCAAAACGAAAAACACCTTTTCTACAATCCTTATCCCTTTATACCACATTAAAGGGGGTGGGTAACGTTTAACTTACGATTGGCAAATCAAGGAATCCTTTTGAAAAAGGGTTTCTCTTTCAAGAACTCATTATGAAGATAATGTTATTTATTATTTGCTGTATAGGAAGAGCAAACCTGACAGTGCATTAATATGTATATCATTAGTAAATTTAGTCTAACCAGAATTTGTTTCTGTTTTGTTTTGGGGAGGAATTTGTGTTTCATATTACCAGTTCCTTTGCTAATGATAAATTTCTTCAGCTGCTAAAAGTCATTTCCTAATATAGAGGGGTTTTCCTTCCATTTTATTAGGTTACAGAAAATGGCAGGATTTGTTAGCCCTTTCATGTTTGGCTTTTTGATTTTTATTAACTTTGGGAAGCTATAATAAAGTCTGTTTTAAACATAAAAATCATTATCTGGATGTTTTGATTGGTCTCCTCCTCCTGATTCATTGTCCCCTGAGAAACATGTAGGTAATTCTATAAACTTAAATTATTTCTTAACATACCTTGAAATATACTCAGCTCTCTATAGTTATTTGCAAGACTTAATTTTATTTTAATTCTTACAACCAGCACTGATAAAGATTGAGTAATTTTTAAATTTTTGTACATTTTTTTTGACAACTGCATATAAACATAATTGTTCCAGTTTTTGATTACTCAGTCAAACCACTGTTAAATTATTCTTTAACTGTGACTAATACCATATTAAGAATGATTGCTTTTTCTCCATATACAGATAACAATGAGGGGTATTAAACATTAATTTAAAATTCTATGTAAAATGTTTTATCACTTTTCATGTTTACATATAGAGAAATATAAAGATACATATTGGTTTTATACTGAGTTATTTTGAATTTATTTAAATTATCTTTTCAGGTTGGAAAGGGCAAAGAAATTACAAGAACAACGAGAAAAGGAAATGGTTGAAAAACAAAAACAACAAGAAATAGCTGCAGGTAATTTTTGTTTATTATGGAAATAGGGCATGTTCTTTGTAGAAAATTTGAAAAATACAGAAAAGTAATTGGGAGAATAGCACCTGTGATCTTTAAGACTTATCCAATATAGTGTCTGTTTTTGTTCCTTATAGCACTTAAGTCACTTACTGTTGATTCCATATGAAATTTAATATGGAATGTGGTTTTTGTTTATTGACATTCTTAATAATGTTATTGTTTTAATACTCAGAGTTTTTACAAAATGCCATTTTGTAACAAAACTTTCATAAATATGAGTCCCTAATGTTGGTAATTAACTTTCTAAGGTTATATATATTCTGGATGACAAAAATATATAATCAGAAGAGTCTGTTTACAGAGGACTGACTCAGTCAGAGTGGAAATACCAAGCCTGGCGCTTAACCTTTACAGCACCTGGCCTTAGCATCTGTTATATGTGCAGAATACCTGCTAAATACTTCTTAATGTTTCTTGTGTGTGTCAAATGAAATGTCTGTGCAAACATTTCGTAAACTATAAAAACCATACAAATAAAAGATTTTATTGTGTTATAATTACAGTTATAGGCACCATAGTTCATTTCCACTGAAATCATACCTTCTTACTATTTGCAAAATTCTCTTTATCCTTAGAAAAATAAAGTTTTAGTATATATATTAGGGAGATGCAGAAATATGTCCATTGATGAACACACGCAGTAAGTCTTTGCTAAAATGTTATTTATAAGCCTAACAATCATTTCCATGTATTTGGTGAAAATAATCCTGCCTTTTTATAGATTGGTAACTTTTTGTATATAAATAATAATGCAAATCAGGAGGTTTGTCTTAAAATTAATATTTACATCCTCTTCAGCAGCTGCAGCTACTGGAGGTTCTGTTCTGAATGTTGCTGCCCTATTGGCATCAGGGACACAGGTAACACCTCAGATAGCTATGGCAGCTCAAATGGCAGCCCTGCAAGCTAAAGCTTTAGCAGAGACTGGAATAGCTGTACCTAGCTATTATAACCCAGCAGCTGTGAATCCAATGAAATTTGCTGAGCAAGAGAAAAAAAGGAAAATGCTTTGGCAAGGCAAGAAAGAAGGGGTAAGTTCTCTTGTTACCATCTTTTTTCATTTATTCCTAATTAGCAATTACTTAGAAAAACATATTTGAATTAGAAAAGATCAGTTTGGTCTTATCTTGCTTCTGAGAACCTGTAATTATTTAATACTGAAATAAAATATGATAAATTATGAGGTACTTATTTTGTGTTTTTATAACGTGTCTTAAAATAATTATAACTTTCATTGATAGAGTGCTATAAATGTTTTTTTATTTAGACTATATTATGGAGAGATTTAATATCCTTTAAGAAAAGGTATTTAAATTTTATGTATTGTAAAGTTTAGTGTTTCTTAACAGGACAAATCCCAATCTGCTGAAATATGGGAAAAACTGAATTTTGGAAACAAGGACCAAAACGTGAAATTTAGGAAATTAATGGGTATTAAGGTGAGTTATACTTTGTATTAAAATTCTGTATATTAACTTCTATTATTAAGGTAACAGTTCTCAGCTGCAAAATGTTATTTCAGTAGTAGGACAACTCTGCATACTTTCAATTATGTTTTTCTGTTTATATTCTTCAGGTTATTTCATGGGTTTGATTAAACCTATAAGTCCTCACTGTTTGACAGTATAAGTTGTTCAGTTTAAATTGACACATTTGATATTACTGAATACTTAGGTAAACTTGTAAAATCATAAGCTTTTAGTGTATAAAGATGGGATTTTAAAAAGGAATTAATTTGCTGGAAAAAATACTACTTTCTTAGGGTTAACTCTACATGGTGATATTGGGCCTTCTTAATTTTTGAAGTTTCAAGGAAGCTTTTCTTTAGCTTGTAAAAAGTTGGGTTTTATTGGACTTTAAATATACAGATACAGTATTAGATTTAATACAACTTGGAACGGTCCACAAGTACTCAGACTTTGATTATTACTAAGGGGATTGGCTTTTGAGGAAATATTCAGCTTAATAAACTGCACTAAGCTGGCTATTTCTCATGTCAGAGAACTTTTGCATTTGCTACTAGTCCTCCCTGCTCTGTTCCTCCCTCAGATACCTACTTGACTCTTTCTTATATCACTTTTTTTTTTTAAAGAGTTCTTTCCCATCACCTTTTGTAAAATAGTAAGTAGTCCCATTCCTTGGACACTCTTGTTCCCATTTTCTCCTGTACTTTTCTCTCTGGCATTTATACACTGTCTGACATGCTCTACGTTTTTTAGGGGGTTGTTTGTTTTGTTTTGTTGGTAGAGATGAGGTATCACTATGTTGCCCAGGCTGGTCTTGAATTCCTGGTGTCAAGCAGTCCTCCTGGCTCAACCTTCCAAAGTGCTAGGATTACAGGCATGAGCCACCAAGCCCGGCCTTGTTCTACATTTTATGTGTTTTTTGCCCCCTCACTAAACTGAAGTTAATTTTTGTTATATCCTGCTCTATTCCAGACTTAGAAAAAAGTATTGCCTTGCACTCTGGAGATATTTAATGAATGAATGGAAGTTAAGTGATTTGGGTCAAATAATGTATCCTGAAAACATTTAATGGTACTATCAAGTGAGAATCTATTTTTATTCCCATGTGAATTCATTTTAATATTTTATATCTGATATTTAGAGTGAAGATGAAGCTGGATGTAGCTCAGTTGATGAAGAGAGCTACAAGACTTTGAAACAACAGGAAGAAGTATTCAGAAATCTAGATGCTCAGTATGAAATGGCAAGATCACAAACCCATACACAAAGAGGAATGGGTTTGGGTTTCACATCTTCAATGCGAGGAATGGATACAGTTTGAAAAAGATCACACATGTAAAGTTTTGGACTTTATAGACTTCCTCTTCTGATGTCAAGTCCTTGTTCACCAAACAGCTAGCATTCTAGCTTGCATGGGTGTTGCATTGACTTTAATTTATTGAAAAATACGATTTTTTTGTAAATATCAGATCAGTGATACTGGTGTTAGTGTTGTAATCAGGTTAAACCCACTTCCATTAAACTTGACAGGACTATAGAAGGACAATATTTTTTAGTTCATAAATTCTACTTTTCAAATATCTAAAAGCTGCAGGTGGGATAAAATCTCATACATGAATTTTTTCGTGTCCACTGTCTTGTGTACTTTTGTACTTAACCTTGTACAGTTATTTTCATCTTTTGAAACATGAAAGAAATGTTATGTAGATGTTCTTTAGAAGATCTGGCCATTTGGTACATAATCCAGCACAAAGAAGCTGGGTGGTGATGATAATAAAAATGGTTTTCTCAAAACTGGTGTTAATTTAAGTTACCTGGAATTCTTGTTCGAATTTGTTTTATGGTTTCTGCAGCATTTTGCAATTGCTATTAGAAAACACTGGCTAGAAATTCCCCCAACCCCCTTTTATAAGACCAGTTAACTATGCTATAGGCAGTACCATGGTGAGCAGAAATGTAAAAGGAGGGTGGGAGGAGCAGACAAAATAATACTGTTTTCCTGCTATTATAAGGGACAGAATTGGTGTACAGTATTTGTTAAATATTCCATATGTTATTCAGGAAATCAATTAATGCATTAAAGGGATGTAAGCACTTTTATTTTAATAAAGTGCCTTATAACAAGTTCTTTGTATGCCCTTTGCTCATTATCCCTTTGAAGTCTTCTCTAGCATAAACTAAAGTACTAAACTACTAGAAAACTACTTTGTCTTGAAATTGAATAGGGGATGAGGAAGAAACATAAAAATTCATAGGTCAATTACTTTCATTACAATGTTTAGCTTTGCTTAGAAAAGCACTTTGGAAAACTAGGAGCGCACAGTACATCAAGGGAAGATTGTTTATAGGGATAAAATTTACACCCTTATTTTAACTGGAATTACAAAGTCCTGCCAACTTGATTGTTAAGGTATGCTTCTGTCATACATGAAGATCAAGTGATTGAATTATAAGGTTATAATGTATTTCGGTAAACGTTTAGTGTTCCCAGAGCACAGTAATTACAAGGAAAAATGATTTTTTACCGTGCTTAAATGACAAAGCCAAGACTTAATGAAGAAATGACACCATCGGTCTTTGATTTTGTGGTCATCACAAATATGCTTTTTAGTTAAGCTCCACCCTTTCAGGTAAATTTCATTAAAAATACTTGTTACCCTACAAGGTAGTGTTACAAAAGCTTCCTATTTCCACAGTGTTTTAGGAGCTGGCCATATATAATGATAAGGTCTGTCCTTTGCTCATCTAGAGCAGCAGTGACTAATAAAATACATTTTATTTCAGTAATTTTTAAAATTTTAGTAGCTAAATGTAAGTAGTTAAGTGAAATTACAGTTGACCCTTGAACAACATGGGTTTGAACTGCAGGAGTCCACTTACATGTACATTTTTTAAAAGTAAAAGTTAATGCCTGAATGAACCTGCGTCCCTATCCACCTCCACTTTTGCTTGTGCCACTCCAGAGTAAGACCAACCCCTCCTCTTCTTCCTCAGTGTACTCAATCCAAAGACTAGGAGGATGAAGACCTTTATTATGATCCACTTCCACTTATAGTAAATTTTCTCTTATGATTTTAACACTCTAGCTTTATTATGAGAATACAGTATATAACACAACATACAAAATATGTGTTAATCAACTTTATGTTATTGGTAAGGCTTCCAGCCAGCAGTAGGCTATTAGTAAAGTGTTGGGGAGTCAAAAGTTATAAGTAGATTTTTGACTGCATGGGGGTCGGCACCCCTAACCTCCGTGTTGTTTAAGGGTCAAGTGTAATTTTATTAGTGCAATGTATCCAAAATACTTAAGTATGTAATGAATACTTTTGAGGCATTTTGCATTCTTAATACATTTGAAATCCAATGTGTATTATATATTTAATACATCTCACTTGGCAATAGCCTTCTTCTATATTTAATACATCTCACTTGGCACTAGCCACATGTAGCCAGTGGCAACCACATTAGTGCAGGTCTGGTGGGAGTCACGTAAGTAATTGTAAATTGAATGATTTATTCTCTAAGAAGCTATTACTGGTCGGGCGCGGTGGCTCACACCTGTAATCCTAGCACTCTGGGAGGCCAAGGCGGGCGGATCGCTCGAGGTCAGGAGTTCAAAACCAGCCTCAGCAAGAGCGAGACCCCGTCTCTACTAAAAAATAGAAATAAATTAATTGGCCAACTAAAAATATATAGAAAAAATTAGCTGGGCATGGTGGCGCGTGCCTGTAGTCCCAGCTACTAGGGAGGCTGAGGCAGCAGGATTGCTTGAGCCCAGGAGTTCGAGGTTGCTGTGAGCTAAACTGACGCCACGGCACTCTAGCCCGGGCAACAAAGTAAGACTCTGCCTCAAAAAAAAAAAAAGAAGCTATTATTTTGAAGGCCTGGAGAAAAGGAGAGTTAGCTGTCTTGATTTTGGAAATGGGTCTATAGGGGAGACATACTCCATAGTTTGCTTAAGCCTATTGTTACCCTTTTCCCCTGGATGTTCTGTGCTTTCAGTTTCAAAGCCTTATTCTCCATGATGGATGTTTTGGGTTTTATGTTTGTGAGCAACAGGGACGTAATTGCTGTCCTGGAGATATTTTAAAAGGTGATGAGCTGACACGATGGCTTACACCTGTAATTCCAGCACTTTGGGAGGCCAATGCAGGAGGATTACTTGAGCCCACGAGTTCGAAACCAGCCTGAGCAACATAGCATAAAATTTAAAAACTAGCCAGGTATGCTTGTACGTACCTAAAGTCCAAGCTACTCAGGAAGTTGAGGCAGGAAGATCATTTGAGCCCAGAAGTTTGAGGTTACAGTGAGCTATGATAGTGCCACGGTACTCCAGCCCTTTTGTCTCAAGAAAAAAAAAGACTTGGTTGCTAGGCAGGACAGTGAGACTACCATAGAAGTCCATACTAGTATTTAAGGTTAGATATGATAAATTCAACAGTGGGAAAACTATTGGCTTTCATGGTAACTTGAGAGAGAGAATAGGACTTGGTAGTTGTAGGTATTTAAAGGGCAAATACAATGATGACATTGAGCCTTCTAGCTGGGGTGATGGTGGGTTTTGATGCCACTAAGCTTAGAAAACAAATAGCATTTAAGAAGTAGATTGGGCCGGGCGTGGTGGCTCACGTCTGTAATCCTAGCACTCTGGGAGGCCGAGGCGGGTGGATAGCTCAAGGTCAGGAGTTCGAAACCAGCCTGACCAAGAGCAAGACCCCGTCTCTACTAAAAATAGAAAGAAATTAATTGGCCAACTAAAAAAATATATAGAAAAAATTAGCCGGGCATGGTGGCGCATGCCTGTAGTCCCAGCTACTTGGGAGGCTGAGGCAGAAGGATTGCTTGAGCCCAGGAGTTTGAGGTTGCTGTGAGCCAAGCTGACGCCACGGCACTCACTCTAGCCTGGGCAACAAAGTAAGTAAGACTCTGTCTCAAAAAAAAAAAAAAAAAAAAGAAGTAGATTGGTGGAAGGAAATGGAAGCAAAAATTGAGTTTTAAACATAATTCTAAGTTGATCAGTTTAATGGACCACAGATTATTTTAAGTATATACTCAGAAATTAATTTCTATGAGACTCACTCCCAGTTCTCTCATTCTAGTTTTCTCATCCTTCTCAACCCAGTCCTTTGAGTTTCTCAACAATCCATCCTAGACTTTCTTCCAAGCTTGACCAAAAGTTGCCCAAACAGTTGCCCACTGGGGCCTCAAATCTTTCCTTCAATACACCTGTGATGTCTAACCAAAATGCTTGAAAAACATCTTCCACCAGTCCAGTTACTTCTTTATTGCCTATAAGGATAAAATTGCCTCAAGGTACCACATAACCAAAATGGAACTCCCTCTTTGCTCCCAAACCTGGTCCATATCCAATGTTCTCTTTTTCTTTTTTTTTTTT
>VBSM01003044.1:1095166-1108184 GCA_008086735.1 Cheirogaleus medius
AAAAAAAAAAAAAAAAAAAAAGCATGTAGGATTTTTGTGTCATTTTTATTTGTTCAACAGACTTTGAAGAGATCAGAGTAATGGTCCTTTATTCTTAATTTGTGGGGGTAAAATATGGATTCTCATAAGTGCATTAAACTTTTAAGCTTACTTATGGGGTGAAAATATTTGTGAAGCACAATCCAGAAAATTTTGACTTAGTGCTCAAAACAGGCACGTTGTCAACCCAGCTGTTCCTATTTAACAAACTTTTCTAGAAAGTAAAGATTAAGATCAGATTACAGTGTTACTCTAGTTGAAGATTTACTTACACCATTAAAATGTGTTCATAAAGAGAAACAATGCAAAATATAGCATTTTAGAAAAAGGAAAAAGTTAATGTTCCTTTGGAAAAAGTACAATGAGTAGGTTTGCATTTGGGCATCTGACTGTAACAGATTAAATGCTGATATCTCATAATATAAATTTATATAACAGGTCACTAAATCTAGATATTTGTTAAAGTACAGATTTATTATGTGGAATGGTAATTCAAACTTTCAGAATTTTGGGGTGTCATGATGTAGTTTCACATGTACTTTTTCGTCTCTGGTACCAGCTGTAATAAGTCAGATGCACTGGTGACTTAAAAGTTTAAATTTTAGAATTTAGAAATATTTCAGAATAACTTCCCTGTGCCCTACCCTCCTTCCCCTGTGTGAGCACATTTTGGGTATCTATACTCATTTTTGGTTAGATATTAAATGTATATGTATTAAAGTATAGCTAGGATTCCTCATAAAAATCATATTTTATATGTTAAAGATATTTAGATAATTATACATTTTCTAATGGAGTTGATCATTTGAACATTAAGTATTTATCTTAAAAGGAGTAATAATTACCTAGTTCAAATGATTTCAGCATTCTAGGCTTTGCCAGTTTATAAGAAGGAAGGAATTGGTATCATGAAAAGGAATAAATTGTTATTTTTTTAGTATTGGTGTGCTCTGTATCATCATACTGACAAAGAATTCTACAGAAAACCAAGGAAGAAGGAGATACAGCATTAATTAGATAAAATTTGTACCCTCATGTCTCTTGGTTTAGTCCTTATTTTTGAAACTGTCATAATAATCAGAAGTTTCTCCTCTTTTTTATCAATAAACATTATGGGGTTTGTGTGTGTGTTTAACTAAGAAAAGGTTTAAACATACAGAAAGTGGAAACAATAGTATGATTACTGTTACCCATATCTTCCCCCCTTAGATTTAACAATATTTTTATCATATTACCTTCTAATCTCGTACACAAATATTTCAGCTTTTTTTTTTTCTTCTTCTAAGACAGGGTCTCACTCTGTCACCTAGGCTGGAGTGCAGTGTTGCAACCATAGCTCCCTACAGCCTTGAACTCCTGGGCTCAAGTGATCCTCCTGCCTCAGCCTCCCAAGTAGCTGGGACTACAGGCACCACCACCACGGACGACTAATTTTTAAATTTTTTGTAGAGTTGGGGTCTTGCCATGTTTGCCCATGCTGGTCACAAAAGCCTGTATTTTTAAAAATAAAGACTTATTTCATGCGTAACCACAACACCATGATCACACCTAATAACTGGCATGATTTCCTTAATAATGTCCCTTACTCAGTCCATATTCAGATTTCTCCAACTGAGTGTATTTATAGCTGGTTGCTCAAACTGGACTCCAACCAAGGACCATGCAGGTTGCTTGTGGCTCTTAAAAACAGCATTTTTAAAACCTGAAGTTTGCCCAAATTAAAAGAAGTCTCTGAACTTTTTCTATTTTAATTTTATTTCTTTACTTGATATGAACAATTCTAAATAGAAACTGACTTATTTCACATGCTGTACACGTAGAGGAATATGAGGAAGGTGAGAGAGGAAGAATCAGAGATACAGCTGGTCCCAGGTTACTGAAGGGATATATTACAGATTTCCAGGCTACATTCTAGTTCTGTTTTTGGCAGTATTTGCAAGTCAAATCCAGGAATAGTATACTTATATATATCTCTGCTTTAGAATCTTGGATTTGAGATATTTACTGCAATGTGCTTTACCCTCCAAGAGTCAATCCATTTATTTATAAGTGTTTTATTTTCCCATATACTTCCGAGCCAAATTCACTCAGATTCTTTTAGAAATATATTCTTGTAACCTACTGGTTTATCCAGTCCTTCCTCCCCTGCTCCCACTCCACTTTTAAAGAAACTAGGCATTAGGTAGAGAAACTTTTTCATTGAGAACTGAAAGATTAACTATAGTTCTTAATTTTTTGTGAAACATTTCTAAAAATACTAGCCAGACTTGGTGGTTCATGCCTGTAATCCCAGCACTTTGGGAGGCTGAGGCAGGAGGATTGTTTGAGGCCAGGAGTTCAAGACTAGCCTGGCAACAAAGTGAGACCTGGTCTCTACAAAGTATTAAAAAATTAGCTGGGCTTGGTAGCGCACACCTGTAGTCCCAGCTACTTGGAAGGCTGAGGCAGGAGGATCACCTGAGCCCAGGAGTTTGAGGTTGCAGTGAGCTATGATTGGGCCACTGCACTCCAGCCTGGGCAACAACAGAGTGAGATCCCTTTTCTAAAAACATATATTTTTAGACATATACACACCCACATATACATATTAATGTTAAATAAGAGATACCTTTATATATAACCATTAAAGTACGTAGAATTGGTAAAAGCTTAGATTTTTCTTGAGAAAACTATAGTTCTTCGTTCATGATCTTATTTGTAAAATATGTGATCTTTGGTACTTAAGAATTATAAAAGTTATATGTATTATAAAGCAAGTTTTACTTTAATGTCTTTTAAGAATATGTTTTAATTTTGTTTTAGTGGAATATTGGTGAACAATACTAAGTTAGATGGACCTTTATTACAGATTCTATTTATGAACAATGCTATTTCAAAGTAAGTAATTTTTTCCCTTTCTTAAATATAATGAATTAATATGTTTATGAAACAGTGTTTTTTATAATTATGCTGCTTTCATTTGTACTTGTCTTTGTTCTTAAAATGCTCTTGGAGTTTAAGTGTATGGAATCATGATTAAGAGCAAGGACACTGGGATCATATAGACCTGAATTTGATTCCGGACTGCTGGGGAGGTCACGGAACTTTTCTGTATCATCAATTTCTTCACTGGATAACAGGGTCCTATTAGTAACTACTTTTTAGGTAGCTAAATAAGCACCTATAAGAGCCCAATAAATAGCCTCTAGTAAAAATAACCACTACCACCATAACAATAAGAATAATGTTAAACATGTCTCTCCCTACATCAGGCAATGGATTCCATGCTGGCTGATGGAAGCCTACCCACATGATTATTTTTTTAATAGCAAAACCAGACTTTTGCAAGCCATCCAGCATGCTTGGGTTTAGGGTGATTCTGTGCATTCCTATAGTGCTTGCTAAAGTGTTCTGAAATGGTTTGAGGCCTTGCCCTATCCCTCAGAGCACAGTCATAGACATTTCAGACAATTACTTGCCCCCTCCCAAGACACTAAATCATATTGTTATCTTATGTGCTGACCAAGGTCAAGAGGGTAGAGAGAATGGTGCCAGGCCCATAACCTACTTTATTTCAGCAGAAGTGGAACCCAAGGCTCTGGGGGTGGGGCAGCTGGATGGTGAATGCAGCAGCAGAAAAGAGCTGGGCACAACTGGGCTCTAGCACTATTGTGTCTTGTCCCTCCTCCCCGTAGATTTGATATCTACTCTAGCTCATGACAGTCTGATTTCTGCACCATTCGCCTGGCATTTTCACCTGCAGAAACCTTAGAATGTCATAGCTAGAATCATGAAAGATCATCAAGTCTGTGAAAAGGAAGCTGTGTTTGAGACATTGTTGCTGCCCAATTGCAGCCTAACAAGACCTGGGCTCCTTTGACACCTGAACTGAGCACTACAGAGTATTTGATGAGCTTGGTTCTTGACCTGGAGGGATAAAGTAGACTTCAGTATTTTTTCTTGCATTGCATTTTTTTTTTTTCAGTTTCATATTTATACTGGTGTTTCCTTATATGTGTATAAATAGTCTCTGGGAGGAGGATGTGGAAGAACCGAATACATTGGCTGTCTTTGTGTTGCAGAAGTAGGTGGCTAAGAGACAGGGTAGGAAGGGAGCTTTTCATTATGTAATCCTTTTACTTCTTTTGGATTTTGGACCATTTACATTAGTATCTATTCAAAAATTAAGCACATAAAATTTACAAATAAAACCCATTCTTTGCACAACTGTTTGGCAACTGTTATGCCAGACGCTGTGTTACATTATCATAATCATTTTGTTAACTTGGCAACAACGTGTATCTTTCCTTTAGGAATAGTTTCCTGAGTATTACAAAGAGTCAGTGATTTGATAAACCTCTGAAAAAAGAAGTAACAAAATTTACACATGACATCTTATAATGATGTATACGACTTCAGTCTATTAAATGTTTTACTCTGTCTGGGTTCTGACCATTTTGTCCTCTTATACAGGCAATATCATCAAGAAATAGAGGAATTTGTATCAAATTTAGTAAAAAGATTTGAGGAACAGCAGAAAAATGATGTGGAAAAGACTTCCTTTAATCTTTTGCCCCAGGTATTTCAAATTTAAAAGACTTTAAGATTAGTAGATTATGCTTTTCACTGCCAATTATTAGGCCACAATAATCCTTTTGAATCAAAACCAAAATGATTGTAAAATTGTCTGTTCACCTCCCTTCCACCCTTGGCTTTCTTCTCCAAAGTCTGAGCAGTGCACCCACGTGGTCTTCTTTTGGATTGTGGCTCCTTTGGTCAAGGGAGTTGTATTTAGACCTGGCTACACTCAAAATTTAAGCTTTTCTATTTCCTAGCTTAGACACATGGTTTTGAGCAGAAAATTAATTTCAGGCCAGAAAAAAATATCTAAATTTCTGGAATTTATAAAAGACGGATTCTTTTTATCTAAAACTAACAGAGATGTGCTATCCTTTTTTCCCCCCTACTTGTTTAAAAAAAAAATCAATAGTGTGCCCAAAGAAATCTGAGAAATTTCACTATGTGAATATTAGAGCGTGAGTTTATGTTTTTAAAAAATCAGAATTATTCCTGGGCTTTTTATTTAAATTAAAAATTAAGGTAAGTAAGAATCTCTCAAATAAGCTGTTTATCCTCAGGGTTTGGAAAATGGGAGCGTTCTGATTAAATAATTTTTTATTGCCTTTTGTTTTTATGTCTCCTGGATAATTTTTAAAGATTCAAGAAGCAAAATACATTTAACAATAAAAATCACACTGAATATTGTTTTTGATTCAAGGAACTCATCAGAATTTTGTAGTCGCTTGAGGTCTGTGAGGGTTATATTATCAGTATTGACCAGTAATCTAAAATTGTATATTTTTAAAATCTTCCTGGTTATATGATTTCAAGATAGTCTGCCTTGCCAGTTTAAGTAGTGAAAGTTCCATAATTAACATTAACATGAAAGTCATAGTGCATGCCAGTGCATCAGAGGAAGCTCTCTTGTTATATCTTCAATTTTCCCAAGTGAAATTTCCTTCATAACATTCTTAGCTTAACTTCTAAACTTACCCTAATTATGACAATGATAAATCCAAAATTTTATATACCTCAGTGGTATGTATTAGAAAATAAAAGGAGTGTGTGTTCAAATTCCTGAGATTTAAAATTATGAAAACATTAGTAACCCTTTGTAATGCACGTTTTTCTCTGTATTAGCCATCCAGTATTGTGCTAGAAGAGGATCATAAAGTAGAAGAATCTGGTGCCATTAAAAACAACAAGGAAGCTTTTAGTGTAAGTTTGGACATTTTAGTTTTGAGTTCTGCAGATATGTTTCCTATCCTTTGTCAACTGGGTGGCATTTAAATGATAAAGTGGTATAATCATGTGTCTTCAATTGATCACATCATTCTTCTGTTATAAATAACAGTGTAAACTTTAGCTTCTGAATATTATAGTTCGCTTTTCAGTAACTATTGCATTGTGACCTGGGGGCACAATAGACTTACTTGGAGGACTTTGTTTTTGTCCTAACCTCATTGTTTATGCTCAAGAACTTGGATGAGGGTATAAAAAGCATGCTTGTTGAATGTACAGATGACTGAAGCTGAGAAGGATATATAGCTAATACAACAGATGGCAAATTTGAAATTTAAAATGTTGACAGACTCAAATCGTGGATGAAAAATAGAAGACACCTAAGAAGGATGGCCTACATTTAGTCTAACAGCCTTTCAGTACCTATGCAAAATCCAGTAGTGTCAATACAATGTAGTGGACCAGGCGTAGTGGCTCACACCTATAAACCCAACACTTTGGGAGGCTGAGGTGGGAAGATTACTTGAGCCCAGGAGTTCAAGGTTGCAGTGAGCTATGATAGCTCCACTGTACTCCAACCTGGGCAACAGAGCAAGATCCTGTCTCCTAAACACACACACACACACACACACACACACACAACGTAGTGGTATGATTTTGCAGCTTATAATTTAAAAAATATATATATAATCCTGTATTCCATAAAAAGAAAGACTAGTTTTCACATTTATAGGGTGTTATACTCCGTACTCCACTGATACACCACAATTTTAAAGACATGGGGCTGCTGGGGTGATGAAGAGCCCACAAGCTGTATTGAAAAGATTTACAAGGGATGTCACATCTCTGCAAATAGGATAAAGGCTGTTATTTGGAAAAAGTATCATTTTAAATCACCCTTTAAAGTGTCAAAAGGCAGAATTAGGACCAGTGATTGAATTGAGTATACGGGGATACGTTTCAACTCAACTTTTAGAAAGCCAAAATTTCTATCAGATGTTAAAAATAAAGTGGTACATCTCATTTAAAAAGTGAATTCTGTTGGTGACACATGGTGGCATATGCCTGTAGTCCCAGCTACTAGGGAGGCTGAGGCAGGAGGATTCCTTGAGCCCATGAGTTTGAGATTATAATGAGCTACGATTGTGCCACTGCACTCCAGCCTGGGTGACAGAGCAAGACCCTCTCTCTTAAAAAAAAAAAAAATGAATGTTCCTGGATTCAAATAAAGACTGAGATGCTAGGCCAGGCGCGGTGGCTCACGCCTGTAATCCTAGCACTCTGGGAGGCCGAGGCGGGTGGATAGCTCAAGGTCAGGAGTTCGAAACCAGCCTAACCAAGAGCGAGACCCCGTCTCTAAAAAAAAAAAAAAAAAAAGACTGAGATGCTCAATAGGGCACTTTAAATAATGATTTCTGGGCTCAGTGCAGTGGCTCACATCTGTAATCCTAGCACTCTGGGAGGCCGAGGAGAGAGAATGGCTCAAGGTCAGGAGTTGCCTGAGCAGGAGCAAGACCCTGTCTCTACAAAAAATAGAAATCTTAGCCAGGTGTGGTGGTGTGTGCCTATAGTCCCAGCTACTTGGAAGGCTGAGGCAAGAGGATCACTTGAGCCCAGAAGTTGGAGGTTGCAATGAGCTATGGTGACACCACTGCACTCTAGCCTGGGCTACAGAGTGAAACTGTCTCAAAAAAAAAAAAAAGAATGAATGAATGATTCCTGTATTTGAACCAGGTAACTTTATAACTTCATTTCCCTTCTAATTCAAAGGTTCTGATATTTAAAGTAGCACTTCCCTAAAAATTGGGAATTTCATGTGTTTATTCATTTAGGCCTTTAACAAATACTAATAAATATTTGCTGAATGCTGCTTTGTGCCAAGGACCATTCTAGGTTCCAGGCACACAGCAGTGAAAAAAAGGGTAGAGTCCCAGCTCCATTGAATGACATTCTGGTGGGGGAAGGTGGTACTCTGACAAAAAATAAAGCAGGGTAAGGAGTTAGAATAACTGTGGGGAAGGTGGTTTGTATAGTGACAGCCTGTTAGTGACAATCTATCTGAACCAAGACCTGGGTGAATTAAGGGAGCAAGCTGAGGGTGCAGTTTAAGTGAAGAATACCTGACAGTAGGAGGTACTGGTATGTAAGTTCTAAGCTCATTACAGCTACTACTCATGAAGGTACTGATATTTTCCTGTTTTACAGATGAGGAAACAAATACGAAAAGCTAAGTAACTTGCCAGTGGGCTAGTAAGTAACAAAGTTAGAGTTTGAAATGAGATCTTCAGAGTCCAGAGTATATAATCTGAATCCTTATGTTGTCTCATAGACCATAGTGAGGACTTTGGATTTTACTCTAAGTAAGATGAGAAGCCATTGGAGGGTTTTAAGTAGAAATGTAACATGATACAATTGAATTTTTAGAAGAACTGGGTTCTGTGTGGAACATGGTCTATAACTGGTTACATGTAGAAAGCACAGCTGATGAAATGCGTTGATGAATTGGCTGTAGAATATGAGTGCAAGAGAGTTGTCAGAATGACTCAGGTTTTTGGCCTGAGGAACTGGAATGTCGTGTTTTCTGTGATGGGGAAGACTGGAGGGAGGAGCAGGTTTAAAGGGGGCTAGGAATCCAATACAGGTTTTTTTTGTTTTTTGAGACGGAGTCTCACTTTTTGCCCAGGCTAGAGTGCCGTGGTGTCAGCCTAGCTCACAGCAACCTCCAACTCCTGGGCTCAAATGATCCTCCTGCCTCAGCTTCCCAAGTAGCTGGGACTTACAGGCATGCGCCACCATGCCCGGCTAATTTTTTCTATATATTTTTAATTGGCCAATTAATTTCTTTCTATTTTTAGTAGAGACAGGGTCTCGCTCTTGTTCAGGCTGGTTTCAAACTCCTGACCTTGAGCGATCCTCCCGCCTCAGCCTCCCAGAGTGCTAGGATTACAGGCGTGAGCCACCGCGCCTGGCCTCCAGTACAGTTTTAAATGGATGAGTTTGAGATGCCGCCTACATGTCCAGGAAGAGTCATCAAGTTGGCACTTTCATATACAAGACTGGAGTTTAGGAGGGGTCAGACTCTGACCTATGGGAGTTATGAGCACGTAAGTTAGATTGATACCGTGGGTCTGGGTGAAGCACCTAGGGAGTGAACGTGAAGAAGGGGACCAAGGACTGAGCTCAGGGCACTCCAGTTTATAGAAGATGGAGAGAGGAGAAGGATCTAACAAACAAAACCAAAGCTTGGCCAGCAAGGAAGAGAGAGAACTGAGAGAATGGTGTCCTGACAGGCAAAGGAGGAAGGTGTTTCTAGGAGGAAGGAAGAATCAGCTGTGTCAGTTGTTGCTGACAGGTTGAATTAGATGCAGACCGAGAACTGTCCCGTTGAATTTGGCTGCGTGGAGGTCCTTGGGGAGCTCCGTTGTCGAGTAGCTTAGTGCGGTGATTCAAACAGATAGGAACAGAAGCATTGCTGGAAATGTTCCAGAGAGAATGGCAGTGTCATTAAAAAAAAGTGGGAAATATGTTCTAGATTAAAAGAAACTAAAAAGATACAACATCTAAATGCAACATATGAACCTTAATCAAATCCTGGCTTAGGTAAAAAAAAAAAAATGCTATAAAAGACATTCTGGGGACAGTAGGGAAAACTGAATGTAGATTGGCTATAGATGGTACCAGGGAGTTATTAATTAATTTTCCTAGATGCAGCAGTGGTATTTTGGCTGGTAGGAAAATATTCTTAGAAGGCTTACACTGAAATACTTAGGGATGAAGTGCCATGATGTGTGCACTGAATTTCACATGGCTCAGTAAAAAGTGCGTGTGTGTATGGGCATGTGTGAGTGAAGAGAGAGATATGCACACAAAAATGTCAGCCAATTAACAATTGTTGAATCTAGGTGAAGGCTATAAGGCTATTCATTGTACCATTTTATCAATTGATCTGTATGGAATTTTTCCAAAAAATTGGAGGGAACAGAAAAGAGTGAACAGAAAGAAAGGAAATGGAGGAAAGGAAATAAATAGAGGATCTTGCTGCCAAAAGAAGCAATGGATTGGTGGGGCATTAGAGGGAAATATGAGAGTCAAGGTTTTCATTTTTTGTTTGAATTCTAGAGAGAGTGCAGCTGATAGTAATGATCCAATACAGAGGAAGAACTCAGTGATCTAGGAGAGAGAGGGGAATTTAAAGATATAGTTTTTACTTACACATCAAAATCTGGCTCCTTTAGGGAGTTGATTATTATTTCTATTAATTTCATCCAAAAATAAATTGTTAAAACAGTTAATCATAGCCTTACATTATTTAATGTCTTTTTTTCCTGCTTAAATAGCAATATTTTTTGACTTGTTTTCTGCAGGTTGTAGGAAGTGTCCTGTATTTTACTAATTTTTGCCTTGATAAATTGGGGCAACCGCTACTAAATGAAAACCCTCAGCTTACCGAAGGATGGGAAATACCCAAGTATCCTACATAGTGAATGAAGATCTTTTATGCATCTTGCCAATAAGTTCACCTTTTAAAAAATTTCCAAATTTTGCAGACTATGATAACTATTCCTTAATAAAATTCACTAAAGGTACCAGCAAGTCTTCAGCCACATTGTTTCTCTAGAAGGGCAAGAAATACAAGTAAAGGCAAAAAGGTTTGTGTGGGGAGTTGTTTTATTCTTTTTTTTTTTTAAACCAAAACCATAAACTCTTTTAGCTTGAAAAGTTAATATTTGTTATTGCTGGTTTACTATAAAGTACAGATTGAGCTAGAATTTCAATGTATGGACATACATTAAATGTTTAAATTGATCATCTGTTTCTTGGAATTCATTGGTTCACACCTAATGATATGCCTGGGTGGGTGGAAAGGTATAATTGTTGCTCTCTGTTTGCTTGCTGTCTTATAACCATCTGCCTTCTTTCCACATTACCTAACTGAAATATGATAATCTGTTTGCCTCAATTCTTCTTCTTTCCACTGAAAAAACTCAAAAGAGGTAACAGATTAGTCAGGAACAGAATGGTTCTTGGTTAAAAGACTCTGCACAGTACTATTTGTTTAAATCACTAAGTACAGGAGATGTATGTGTACTTATTGCAGGTGTTAGTGATCTGTGATCTACTTGCTCTCTTGTCTCTGATGCATTTTGCTGTCATATAGAATTTTATTGATTTGCTTTCATATTTTTATTTACATTATCAAAATCTTTGTTTTTTGACCAAATAGGCCAAAGCCTCACTGTTTCAATTGTGGTTCTGAAGAACATCAAATGAAAGATTGCCCAATGGTAAATTTTTCTTATATAAAAAAGTCTTTGAACAAGAACTTTCTATGTTTTCAGCACATTTATGCCATAGTGTGATATGAAGAAACTTCTTTTGTTGCTTTCCTGTAGTTCTTTAATTTGAAATCTTTTCAAATTTGTGCTTACATTTCAAGACATTAAATGTTAAAATAATAATTTATGACAGTACTGTCTGTATTTGAAGTGAATGAAACGTAAGTTAATTTTTAGACAGTTTATTCTAACAACTGGATTTTATGTTATGGTAATACTGAGGTAGTAAGAAATTAATGTGACTGCTTCTCTTCCTTGCTTATTTTTCTAAAATATCCATCCTCTTTTAAACTTGTTCTTGATGCATTAAAACTAAAGTAATCTGCTTGACTTAAAAAGTGATTATTTTACGTAATTTGTGAAATATCTCGAAGTTGCTTGATACCATTCTTTCAAACATATGATTTAGCCTCGGAATGCTGCTCGAATAAGCGAAAAGAGAAAAGAGTATATGGATGCCTGTGGAGAGGCAAACAGTCAGAATTTTCAGCAGCGATATCATGCTGAAGAAGTAGAAGAAAGATTTGGAAGATTCAAGCCAGGAGTTATTAGGTACTCCTGTCATTTTACCATAGAATGTCGTTTTTATTTCTCCAGTATTTGGAACATTCTGTGTATCTTCAGAGTAATTATCAGGATGTAAATGTACTCTAGCAAGGCCCTAGGTAACATACATTAATTCATTCAAAAATATTTATTGAAATCTTAACTCTGTATTTATTAGGCACCATGCTAGATGCTATGTGATATAAGACAGAAATATTTTAAAATATCAGGACATTATTTGTTTTCATGCATACAAGAATTCAGTATTTTTCTTCTTCTTTTATTTTTACTTAGTGAGGAACTTCAAGATGCCCTGGGTGTGACAGATAAGAGCCTCCCACCTTTTATCTATCGGATGCGCCAGTTGGGGTACCCACCAGGGTGGCTTAAAGAAGCTGAATTGGAGAATTCAGGTCTTGCACTCTATGATGGAAAAGGTATGATATGTTAAGTTGGAGACGTCAGCTGAAGTGTTATCTTTTTTTGTTTTTAATTAAAAGAATCACAACAAAATGTGATAGGAGGCCGGGTGCGGTGGCTCACGCCTGTAATCCTAGCACTCTGGGAGGCCAAGGTGGGTGGATCGTTTGAGCTCAGGAGTTCGAGACCAGCCTAAGCAAGAGCGAGGCCCCATCTCTACTGAAAATAGAAAGAAATTAATTGGTCAACTAAAACTATATAGAAAAAATTAGCCGGGCATGATGGTGTATGCCTGTAGTCCCAGCTACTCTGGAGGCTGAGGCAGAAGGATCGCTTGGGCCCAGGAGTTTGAGGTTGCTGTGAGCTAGGCTGATGCCACGGCACTCTAGCATGGCCAACAGAGTGAGACTCTGTCTCAAAAATAAATAAATAAATAAAAAATTTTAAAAGAGCAGGTTTCTGGATAACTTACACATTATGGTACCATTAATCTTAAATTTAAAAAAAAACTCACATGGATGAGAAAATGCTCTGTGTTCTTTGAGGACATATCTATGTAAAAAGTATTCCTAAAAGGTCTTAACCAAGAACTATCTAGATTCTAGGGTTTACACTCAGGGATCTTCCCTGCCATCTCACCTAAATATGTCTCTCCCTAATCTTACCCACCTGCCCTGCCAGTCTTATCACTGCACCTTGCTCATTTCCTTCAAACCCTATCACAATTTATATACATTTATATTATATACTCCTGTTTTATTTGATATTATCTATTTTCCCAACTAGATATTAAGCTTCATAATTGTTAAAACCGTGCCTATTTTATTTACCAATAAATCCCCTAGCATGTAACGTAGTGCCTGGCATGAAGTAGGTATTAAATTTTTTTTTTTTTA
>VBSM01003044.1:1141833-1165175 GCA_008086735.1 Cheirogaleus medius
CAGCTACTTGGGAGGCTGAGACAGGAGGATCGCTTGAGCCCAGGAATTTGAGGTCGCTGTGAGCTAGGCTGACGCCACGGCACTATAGTCTGGGCAACAGAGTGAGACTCTGTCTCAAAAAAAAAAAAAAGAAGTTTGGGTTTATATCAAGGACAGGATTCCCTGTCCTGATGAGGAATTCATCTTACTGGTCTTTAGCATTTTATAATAACTGAGTTTTCTGCAGTCTTTTTTTCAGATGTATGGTTAAAAATATCTGGTTGTGAGTAGTAAGCAAGAAAAGTAGGTATACCAATTATATTAAAAACAACAACAGCTTTATTGAGCTAAAATACTCATACCATACAGTTTACCCACTTTAAAGTATACAACTTAGTAGGTTTTTAGTTTATACAGAGAGTTGTGCAATCATCACCACAATGTTTTATTTTCGTCGTCCCAAAAAGAAATCCCATATCCATTAGCAGTTACTCCTTATTTCCCCCCAATTCTCCCAGCCCTAGGCACCCACTAATCTACTCTCTGTACAGATCTGAGATCTGTCTATCCTGGACATTTCATAAAATGGGAATCATACACTAGCTATGACTGGCTTCTTTCACTTAGCATGGTGTGTTCATCCGTGTTGCATGCATAAGTACTTCATTCCTTTATATGACTGAATAATACTCCGCTGTATAGATAATACATACCACATTTTGTCTGATAATCAGTTGATAAACATTTTGGTTTCCATTTTTTGTCTTTTATGAATGCTGCTGCTATGAACATTTGTATGTAAGTGTTTGGACATTTGCTTTTGTTTTTCTTGGATCTATACCTAGAAGCAGAATTGCTGGGTCATACGGGAACTCTATCTTTTGAGGCACTGCAACACTGCTTTCCAAAGTGTTTGTACTGCCAGCAGTGAATGAGGTTCCAATTTGTCCAAATCTCATCAACACTTCTTATTCTCTGTCTTTTTGGGTATCGTAATCCTAGTTAGTGTGCAGTGTAGGATCTCATTGTGATTTTGAATTGCATTTAACTGATGGCTGGCAACGTTGAACGTCTTTTTGTGTGCTTCTTGGCCATTTGTGTAGCTTATTGGTTGAAATATACCAATTATCTTTTTTTTGCCTTCAAAATATTAAGTATAAAAGCGAAGTATATAAAAAGTAAAAAAAAAAAGCGAAGTATAGAACAATGGTATGTTGCCATTTGGGATGAAAAGGATATACAAAAGAATGCCCTTATCTTTTAATATATTCATCAGATATTTATTGAGCACCTATTATAGGGAGACACTAGCCCAGACATTGGGGGCACAAATATGAGTAAAACAGGCATGCATCCTGCTCTTGAGGAGCCCATAGCTATTGATGGAAGACAGGTTAAGAGCTGGAATTCAATCCTTTGCTTGACAGCAAATCTCGGCTCTCTTACTTTTGGAAGATTTTGTACAAACTGCTTAACCTTTCTTTCTTTTTTTTAGAGATGAGGTCTTTTTGCTCTGTTGCCCATGCTAGAGTGCAGTGGCATGATCATAGCTCACTGTAACCTTGAACTCCTGGGCTCAAGTGATCCTCCCATCTCAGCTTCTGGAGTAGCTGGGACTACAGGTGCATGCCACCATGTCTGGCTAATTTTTTTCATTTTTTGGAGACTGGGGTCTTGCTATGTTGCCCAGGTTCAGGCTGGTCTTAAACTCCTGGCCTCAGGTGATCCTCCTGCCTTAGCCTCTCAAAGTGCTATGATTACAGGTGTGAGCCACTGTGCCTGGCCAAACTTCTTAACCTTTTGGAGTTCAGTTTTCTCATCTATAAGTTGGGGATAATAGCTGCTTCACATAGTGGTTGTGAAGATTAACTGAATTAATGCATGTAAAATTTAGTAAATGTTACACCTCTTCTTTTCCCTTTTCCCATAATCCCTGTATCTTCCTGATCTCCAATTGCTAAAGGAAGTTAAGTTTCAACCCCTAAATTTTATTCTTTCATTTAAATCAGAATGGGGGAAAAACCACTTTTATTGGTATGGGAAATTAAAACCTTTCTTCCTCTCATGTTTTAGAAAGTTAATTTGAGTAGGAGTGTCTTGCCGTTATTGAAGGGCACATTTTTAATGAACAGTTGTCAGTGAAGAATTTGTAATTTATGAGGAGTTAAATATTCAGCATGGAAAAGCAGCTTGTGCTCCTCATGTCAGAGCTTGTGCCTTGCCAAATTTCAGGTCCTTTTGTGTGTTTCAGTTTTATTTCTCACTGTTTAATTAAAGGTGGGTTTTCTTTCTGAGGTCTGATAGAACCTGCTGTGTGTCTGTATAGAAGATTACCTAAACAAGTGCAAAATAACCCATCACAGAAGTTGGGTTTTAAAATCCAAATAAACTAGTTTCCATTTACAGCATCTAGGGTGGTTGTACAGAAAGTATCTTAGGGATTTGTGAGTAAATTTAGTAGACTGATTTCTTCTCTCGAAATAGCCAGGTGTCTTGCAGTATCGTGAAAATAGAAATAGTTATTTTTTCCGTTGGCTCTAAAGACCTATAGCAACTATTAAATTTGCTCATTTGCAAAGTAAAAACAAGAAAGCTTTTATAGAGAAAACTTTCCAATAAGGAAGTTCTTGATTCTTCTGTGAGTTGTCTTTGTGTCTTTTTTTGTTCAGAACAGTTGGTATGCTTTTGCTTTTATTATGGGCCAGGTCTGACTGTTTAAGGGCAGGCCACAATATGCCTACTTTTTTCCCCCTTTGTGAAGAGTGGAAAGGGAGTCAATTTTAACTTGCCTTGAGATTGACTCTTTCATCTTACTGCTGTATATAATAGATCAGAAACTTTTATTCATCAGTTTACTTTAGGATTAGGAGTCTTTAATCTGGAGATTGGGGTTTAAGTCCTAACCGTTAAGTAACTGTGACCTTGACAAGTGATTTCATCTTTTAGAATCAGTTTCCTCAGTAGTAAAATGAGGAAGTTGAACTAGATTGCTAAGGTCTCTTCTGATTCTAAAATTTTATGGTGCTATATTAAGCACATTGCTTCTTTCTACACATTAGTATAATTGACTGCTGCCGACCTATTAAGTAAGTTCTTCTGGGAGATACTAACCAGGCCTAGTAATTTTAGCACTTCTAAGATCCATATCTAAGCTAGTGGTACAGGAGTTACAAAGTCACAGAAATTTTATAGAATTTTGTGTAAATGAGTAGAATAGCTCAAGTTTTTCAGTTTTCCATGTTCCCTTCTTTAAAGAATTATTTTGCAGATAGAGGAACTCTGAGAGGCTGCTTATTTTCTGCATGTCTAAGTAGTAGGAACATAAATCTTCACTCAAACTGGGCTGTGCAAAGACATTCATAATTGCAGACAGTTGCATCATAGCACAGACTTCTGTCTTTAAAAAAAATGTTGTCTAATGCCCCAGCTCTCTGCCTGGGTTGGTTTTTAGCCCTCTCTCCCTCCTTTTTTAAACTTCTGTAGACTTTGAAACTGGATTCAGCTTGTACTCTGTACTATGTCATACACACTTTTAAGTTTTAAAAACATAATTTTCAAGCACAAAATAAGTTTTCAAAGGATTATGTCTACTTCTGACTTTGGAAAGACATTGTAAGCTTTCTGTTTACTGCCAGTTTCTTACTGTCTGATACTCTCAAACCAACACTTAAGGTTGGTAGGCTGGTTTTATAAATTGCTCTGTAAGGGCTCTATCCATTAGAAATTAGAAAAGGAAACTCCCTTGTTAGCATCTTTTGGATTAAGGAACCAATTAATTTTCTCAACTTTACTGGCTTGTGTCAGTCCTTTGGTACCTAAATGGGCTTTTCACATTGATCCTTTTAAGTAAACAGTGACTACATTATTTATTGATCTTTTATCTTTTGTACTTTATCCTTGCTTAGAGATAGGCAGTTTGTTTTTTAATCTTTGTGTTAATTTTAAAGCTGTTTGGCGTAAATAATATGTATGAAATATACATAAACACGTATGTAGAGAATTATTAGTGAAAATAGATCTTCATGGTCCTAGTACAATAAGGTGACAGAAGGCTAAAGAAGACCCAGAGTTGGCTGAGCATGGTGGCTCACACCTGTAATCCTAGCACTCTGGGAGGCTGAGGCGGGAGGATTGCTTGAGCTCATGATTTCGAGAACAGCTTGAGCAAGAGCGAGATCCCATCTCTATAAATAGAAAGAAATTAGCCAGACCACTAAAAATAGAAAAAATTAGCCAGGCACGGTGGCACATACCTGTAGTCCCAGCTACTGGGGAGGCTGAGGCAGAAGGATTGCTTAAGCCCAAGAGTTTGAGGTTGCTGTGAGCTAGGCTAACACCACGGCACTCTAGCCCAGGCAAGAGAGTGAGACCCTGTCTGAAAAAGAAAAAAAAATAAAGACATAGAGTTATGGCTCTTGGAATCTAGGTAACATTTTTTTGCCTAGGGTACTTCACTGAGTGCGTCTCTTAGGAACCCAAGGGGGTGACAGCAATGGCATCCATACAGAGGTGACAGATCGCCTCATGGGCTTACACAAGGGCTGGAGATCACTGAAGAAATATTGGTGTTTATGAATAATCTTAACAATGGAATGAAAAAAAGGACAGGCTGCATGACTTTAATATTCAATAAACATTTATGTAACTCTACCCTAAGAAACGCACACTGATTGCTAATTAACAAGGACCATCCTTGTTTCAAGTGGAGATGGTGAGTACCATGTTTTTGAAGATGGCTGTGAGTGCTCTTATTCTGACACTTTTTAGAGTTGGTATAAGTTAATTCCGTGAAAACAAGATAATAAACTTGATGGAGAGATGTGGAACCACATGGAAGTGTGGACATGTGCACCATGGTTAAGTTGGTGTTTTTTACATTTTATTAATAATTTTACCTTCATCTCCCATGTCTTCCTTTCTCTTCCATCTTATGTGTCATGCTTTATAATAAAATTGTATACATTTTACACTATACAAATATAAATTATTACCAGCTATGTCTTTAGCTGGTGGGTTAACTGTAAGTTTATCAAAAGCAGTACAAAAATAACTTGAATGAGTTGTGCGAGGCATCAGGCAACTTTCAGTCCTTATAAGGGTCTGTTTCTTTAGCCAGGCGGTCGTTGGCGGTCATCTTCAAGCTAGACTAAGATGCTTTTTTATTTTTTTTTTTTTTTGAGACAGAGTCTTGCTCTTTTGCCCTGGCTAGGGTGCAGTGGCATCATTGTAGCTCACTGAAACTTCAAACTCCTGGACTCAAGCAATCCTTCTGCCTCAGCCTCCTGAGTAGCTGGGACTACAGGCTTGAGCCACACTGCCCGGCTAATTTTTCTATTTTTAGTAGAGATGCGGTCTTGCTCTTGCTCAGGTTGGTCTCGAACTCCTGAGCTCAAGTGATCCTCTTCCCTCAGCCTCCCAGAGTGCCAGGAATACAGGCATGAACCACCTCGCCCGGCTCAAGATGCTGCTTTTTAAAGTTAATGTGAAAAATTACATAATGAGCAGCGGTTTTTAATTTCATTTTTCACTTTATGTAGGAGTTTTTAGTTAGTTTAAGTCTTAGGCTCCTGGCGGCGCGGTGGCTCACGCCTGTAATCCTAGCACTCTGGGAGGCTGAGGCAGGTGGATCGCTCAAGGTCAGGAGTTCGAAACCAGCCTGAGCAAGAGCAAGACCCCGTCTCTACTAAAAATAGAAAGAAATTAATTGCCCAACTAAAAATATATAGAAAAAATTTGCCGGGTATGGTGGCGCATGCCTGTAGTCCCAGCTACTCGGGAGGCTGAGGCAGGAGGATCACTTGAACCCAGGAGTCTGAGGTTGCTGTGAGCTAGGCTGACGCCACGGCACTCTAGCTTGGGCAACACAATGAGACTCTGTCTCAAAAAAAAAAAAAAAGTCTTAGGCATAGCCTTGAAGGGCAGAGGCAACTCTAGAAGATGGATTCACTTTCTCTTTTCACTTTGGAAAGTTTTTCCTTTCACTTCTTGTGTATGTTTATTTCTGGTAGAGTTGTATGACCTTTTCACCTGGCTAATCTTTTCATTATTCCTGAGTTGTGGAATGCTCTGCTAGAGATGGAAGGACAAAGAAACAGGGAGGGTGCTTTGGAATTTCCCTCTCTATCATAATAGGCACAAGCCACCATAGAGTTACCCGTATGTTTACATTTTTATTCTGTCACCCTTTAAGTCCCTCTTAGTTGCTGCTGAAACCAAAGGGCTCCAGGCCCCTGCTTTATCTTCTCCCTAGTTTATCTCACTTGTTGCATTGCTTTGAAGCAGTGGGTCTTCCATGGCCTGTGCCCTAAATGTCATCGTGTTTGGTGACATCACACACGTTTTGCCTGTGTTCAGGGGGCAAGCTTCTGATGTCCTTTGGTGGCTTTCTGTCACTGTCACCATCACTTTTTATCGACTGACTGCTCATGCTCTTACCAGATACTCTGTCTCAGAGTGGACACTGCTCTCTCTTTCCTAGTGGTTTTACTTTCTGAGTCACAGGACTGTTGTCAGGGCAGGCATTCTGATCAGTCACACGGTATTATCATGTCACTTGACTACTCTGGGTAAATGTGCACAAGGGGTATTCTGTATCTTTATTCAGAAGGCTAACAAGTTTCCCAGATGTTAGAATTTGGGCCAATGAAACAGTTTTACCTTTTCTTCCTGGGTCCTATATTTTATTTATTTATTTATTTTTGAGACAGAGTCTCACTTTCTTGCCCTGGCTAGAGTGCCGTGGCGTCAGCCTAGCTCACAGCAACCTCCAACTCCTGGGCTCAAGCCATTCTCCTGCCTCAGCCTCCCAAGTAGCTGGGACTACAGGCATGTGCCACCGTGCCCGGCTAATTTTTTCTATATATATTTTTAGTTGTCCAATTAATTTCTTTCTGTTTTTCATAGAGACAAGGTCTCGGCTCTTGCTCAGGTTGGTCTCGAACTCCTGACCTTGAGCGATCCTCCCGCCTCGGCCTCCCAGAGTGCTAGGATTACAGGCATGAGCCACCGTGCCCAGCCCTGGGTCCTATATTTTAAAATTATAGCTACTAGATTATTTCTGAGTCAAAGGCAATTTACTAGAGTTTAGGGGTAAATATCAGATTAGTAAGAAATAAGTTACTGATATTGCAGTCACATCCTTAACCTCTCATTTTCTCCTAGTTTTCCCCTCTAGTCCCCAAACATACCTTTTCCACGCATTCCTTGATTCTGCATTGGTTTCCTGCAATTGGAAAGACAGAAAAAGCTAAGCACGACACTGCTTCAGTACAATAATGTTCTCGTTCCCCTCTTTGTACTTGAAATGCTGCCTCTTGCTGTGTTGGCCTTAATTCTGCCGGCCACTGACTCTCAGGTTCCTTTTTTGTGTCTTGAGACAGACACACTTATTAAATTTTTCATCTGTAAATCAATCTCTGTACAGTATTTTGCTTTGAGTTTTGTGTGGGTGTGTTTTCAAACCCTTAGCGCTGAGCTGTCAGTCCTACTGGGCAGTGTCTTGTACTACCAGCCCGGCTGCTTTATACATTATGTATCACCTGTCAGATAGATATTTTAAAGTTCCTCTTACTGTAAGTGCTATTTTTTCCTTTTCTAGCCTAAGAACAATTAAATTATTCACAGCTTTATATTTAAGAGTTTTACATTTCTCTGCCCTTTTCCTTACATATGTGTTGTAATGGAATACCAAAGATGCATGTTGCATACTCAGGGGATTTGGGGTATCTGCTTGGTAGATTTGTTATTGATGCCAAGAGGAGAGTTACTCATATTCTGCCTTAAATGTATATTCTAGGCCTGTGCTGTCCAGTGTAGTAGCCATGAGCCACATGAGTCTGTCGAGCATTTGAAATGTGGCTTGTCCAAATTGAGATGTGCTATAAGTATAAAATATACGATGGATTTCAGAAAGATCCAGTATGAAAAGAAGAATGTAAAATATTAATAATTTTGAAATATTTTAGATATATTGGGCTAAATTATATTAAAATTAATTTCACCTGTTTCTTTTTAATTTTTTTAAACATTGATACTAGAAAATTCAAAATTATACATTTATCCCACATTATGTTTCTATTGGACATTGCTGTTCTAGAAAGTATAATAGTGTCAACAAATAAATTATCTAATTTGAACCAGCTCTTAAATACCACTCATTGGAGGTAGTAATTGAACAGCTGGCCCACAGCTTCATTGGCCTACTTTTTAAAAGAGGCCACAGGGTTGGGAAACTCTCTAATGCCACCACCATTTTCATCAAGTGCTTAGAGGGTGAGATACAGTTATTTGATGCTTTTGTTTGAAAATGCATCATTTCGTATCATTTTATGGGTTCTTGTTTTGATGTTGAATCAGTTCAGAACTTTTTTGAATTCTTATTGTGTATCAAATACTTTTTAGGTCTTTAGATGCAAAGACAAATCAACTCTCATCTCTGACCATGAGGATCTTAGTCACAGCGTGATATGCAAATAGACTGGAGTGCATGTGATTCATCATTCAGTGATAGAAGACACAGCCCAGTGGCTGGAGTAGTCCAGAGAAGGAAGAAATAGGGCCAGAAGAGTAGCTAGAAGAGACTGCTGATGTGTCTGCTTGTATTGTTTGAGAGTCATTTCCAGTGTCCCCTGAAGCCCTTAAGTGTGGGAATGTGCTGCGTGTGGCAGTGGAGTAAGGGGCTTGGGTATATAAATAGCCCGCACTTGGGAAACCAAGTCTCACTCTGCATTTCCCAGCCAAGGCCCTTCAGCCCAATTCATCTAGGAAATGAGATGTTTTTAAATTGGCCCCAAGCAGGCCTGTAAGCTTTTTTGGATAGTCTTCTGTGAAGTTGAAATATTTGACCTTCCTTGTTTTACTTAGGAATTGAAGAAAATATGCAGATACCCTTCAATTTTATTTGTCCTTTTCCAGTCTTTTCTGCAATGTGAATGACACTGAAAGAAGAAAAATAATCAAATAACGTGCCTTTCTTTAGTGGAAATACAGGCAATTTGGAAAGCTACCAGTGTTGTGTAAGTGTTTTCAGCAGCAGAAGAGTGATCTCAGGTTACACTGTCCTGTGTTGGGAGTGGGGGACAGCAAGTGACACAGCATACAACAGACACTTATATAACCATGACTTCATGGGACAGGATTAAGCTGTGAATGAACCTCCCAGACCCAGGAATATGATATTAGAACACAGCCTTTGAATTTTTCTCTCAAGCTTGACTCGCAGATCAGCTTCAGAAACATCTTTCTCTCAAACTAGACTTTCCATTGCTCGCAGAACATCATTCCCCTTCCTTTCCTTCTGTTAAAAAGTTCATGAACATATAATATCTTAGAAGGAAGGCCAGACATCTCAGAATGCAGCTATCTACAGGTAAGTCACTTAACCAACCTGTCTGGTGCTGAATTTCCTCACTGCAGGGCCAAGTTGAAACCGGGGTTTCTAGACGCTGTGGTTAGTTTGCAGCCCGTTTCTGGAAGCTCGGTGTTAAACTCCCTCTCCTGGCAGGTTAAATTCATTGCAAATCTTCAACTCCTTTGCCTGTCAACAGAATTTCCCGACTGAGTAAATATAGGGGTATTTTCATTTTGCTGATGGGGTAAAATGCAGTAGAAAGGGTCTGAGATGAAGTGGAGCGCTGTGATTTGCCTGGTGCAACACGATACCGGGCTGGCGAGCCCTGGAGATGCTGCACTGGTCCGGCTGATCTTATCAGATTTGGGTTCTTTCTTCACTGTTGGCAGAGTCCTGCACTTTTCCTTTGCAAAGTTAGAGCCACAGCCTGTCTTTTCACTTTTGAATCCTTGACCTTTCACTTATAGGAGTTGGGTTTGAAATCCATAATGGTCAGTAGAACTACAAAATGATAGAGTTGGAAACAGATCTTATTTAATTAATATCCTCAGATTGTAAATGAAAGTACTGAGGTCTGGGAAGGGGTTGAATAAGTTGTTCAAGGTCATCCAGCTGGAACGGGAACCAGGTGTTTTACTTCCCAGTCCAGCTCTTTCTTCTTCTTCTTCTTCTTCTTCTTCTTTTTTGAGCCCAGGAATGTGAGGTTTCAGTCAGCTACAATGATGCCACTGCACTGTAGCCGGGGCAACAGAGGGAGACCCTGTCTCAAAAAAAGAGTAAACAAAACTTTTAAGAAATCAGATAAGAATTATGAAGAACATTATTCCTTTTCATTTGAACATAATTTACACTGTGTGCTTGTTTTTGGGAACTGCTTATTTTGAGGAACTTGTTTCTGTAAATTACTTAAGCTTTTTTTAGGGTATGAGGTCAGGGAGAAGGTGGGTTGGATTTTATTAGAGTATGTATCTTCTATAATAAAAACTTGTAATAATGGAAAGTTTCAAACATACACAAAAGTAGAGTGAATAGTACCATCACCCAACTTGGACAGTTATCAATTCTTCCTCTGTCTTGTCTTAATAAGTGTTGGTATGCTGTCATCAAACCCGTGTGATATTTTGCTCTTGCCAGTAAAATGTCTTTTTGCTGTTAAGGAAATAGAGTACCTTTATCATTCATATTATTGTACTTTTTGTGATATGGAGCATTTTCATCTTAGATGCATATCCTAAAAATTAAATTCTTTGAGCAGTTTACTTAGCCAAGATGATTCCAAAGCTCTAAGCAAAGTTTTTATCTCTTTGGCATTGTATTAGGTAAGATAAGCTAGTTGCTATAACAAATAAACCCACTAATTTTAGTGGCTTAAACTGATAAAAGTTTATTTTCAGTTTTGGAAAAGTTCAGGATGGTATTTTCTGATGGGGAAGTGGGGAGAAGTGATTCAGGAATCCAGGCTTCTTCCATCCTGTGATTCCCCCATCTTCAGTACATGCTTTCAGGGTTGCGGGGCTCGTTTCCATCAAACCATGGAGGGCCAGGGCTGGGGGAGTGCACATGGGAGGCTCCTATGGACGAGGCCTAGAAGTGGCACAGTCTCACCCACCGCTCATTCCGTGGGCTGGAACTCAGTCACGTGGCCATACTGAACCACAAAGGGAGCTGAGAAATACCGTGTGAATCCAGGAAGAAGAAGAAATGGACTTGGTGAACAGCCTACCACCCTCTCCATATGTATCTACTGTCACCTGGCTTTGTTGTGCTGCATGTTCCAGGGTAGAAAGCAGCACAGTTTCCTTACTCTTTGTTAAAGCCGTTTTACTGTGGCTCAGAAGTCATTAAATTGTTTTTCCTGCTTATGAAATTAATTATACCTGTAAATAAAATTTGAGAGACCCAAGAAAACACATAGAAGATATAAAAACTACCAATAATCCCATCACCTGGAAATTATTTTTATTAGTCCTTTGTTATAGTTCCTTCCAATTTAAGAATTTATAAGCACTTAGAAGTAACAATAAAATTTCACTGATGATAAGAGGGAGAAAACAACAACCTGGCCATTTTGCCTTTTCCTAGCGAAGACACACAGTACTACTCCAGAGCTGTCGTGAGTGAGGCTTTACGCTTTTGGCATTTTTGAAATGAACTTCTTTCTTACACATCTTAATTTTCATTACTCTCAGTAAATAAATAGAGTAAATATTGGGGCTGGTGAAGTTAGTGATTTATTAGAGTGGCAAGGGTAACATTTTAAGTTTATGATTTGCTTCCTACTCAATTTTCAGAATTCCTAAATATAGCCTAATTTTCCAGAAGAGAGTACTAAGAAAAAGTGTTTAGAACTGAACTAAAATAAAAATTCTCAAACAATCACACACTACTGGTGTTAAGCTATTTAGGTAGCTGTGCTTTTCTCTGTTACCTGTGTTGCTTACGCTGGTCAGCAGTGGAGAAAGATGCTCCTGATCTCAGATGGGAGGAAGTACATTTCTCCAGTCACTAGTTCCAGGTTCAGGGATGCAGAACCTTCTGGTTTTTCTTTAAAGTGGTGAGAATGCAACCTGGAGGCAGACCAACATCAGAATTCCCGTTTGTGAGGTCATCAGCATGACTTCATAACCAGGTTGTTCAAAATGTTTGCCCACCTTCTGGCAGGATATGAGCTGAAGCCTGCCCCAATTCTACAGACACCATGAGGTACCAGTTGTCTCGTATTCCTAGTTTTGTGTTGATTTTTCTGCAACTTCTTTAGATAAAAAGTAAAGACATTGATGGCAGGCCCTCTATTTTGCTGAAAGAGATCGTGTGATGATAAGAAAATCATTGTGAATATCCTCTGGCAGGACATTTCAAAGCAGACAACTCAGCAGTTGAGCAGCAAAAATATTACTACTATGTGAGTGGGTCTGTGGTTAGTCAGTGACTCTATCTGCTGTGTAATTTTCTGTCAATTTTCCCTGCAAATAAACATAACGTTTCTTGTTCTGTGAAAATATAACTGTAGCACCAGGCAAGTAACAGTTTGAAATGATTAGACTTGCTTATCAGTGGTACAAATTATTTATGACCCAGAGGCCTAAATTTATATGTATTGCAATTGAGAAATTGTCACTGTTTGTTTTGGATTATATTGCTTTGCTCTTTGTATCTGTTTCAGTCAGAGTTTGAAGAAAAGGTGTTGGTTCATACAGATATCCAGAAACCTAGTTTCTGAGGGTTAATATTTTTCGGGATTGTCCTCCTTAAAACAAACAAATAAAAACTTCAAAGACCCTTTGCTCCTGCATTGATAAATTGTCCCTTCCCATCTTTTTTTTAAGTAACGAAGGAAGTAGATATTGGCACTTTTTCCTAAGTTTGATTCTATGAGTTTAAGTAGAGAGATTATGTGCCCTCCCGCCAAATAATTTTGTTATTGCTTTCTCCCACAAAATATGTCAGTATCAGAGAGATTCCAGCATTCTGTTTTTTTGGAAGTAGACTGGTTTTTTCTTTTTCTTTTTTTATATATATATATTTTTTTCTTTAAAAAAAAATTCTTCTGGCAATGGGCTGATGGAAGGAGACTGGTTTTTAAAGCATTGTCCCATGTGTTCCATACTTTTTTCCCTGATTAACAGTCACATGTCCCTATTTTCTTAGACATGTAAGACCTAGAATCTTTAAGTATTTACTTTCTTTGAGACTAAGAGCCCTTTACAGACCTACTAGGTGTGTTCCCCTCTAATGACTCTTTTTTGTTTGTTTATTTTTTATTTATTTTTAATCTTTTTTTTTATTAATTAAGCACAAGTGGTATCTAATGACTCTTTAACTGGGATATCTTTAAGACAGCTTTTTAGAAATGAAGCATCCTCTACACATAGATTGCAGAAACTTGAAATTGCCAATTTAAAGTGAATTTATAGCCACAGAGACAATATTTATCTGCTTTAGATCAATTTTCATTATTAAAAACATTTCTGTACTTCTAGAATAAATTCTTATGTAGAGAGAATAGAAGTGAATCTTTAACTTTTGAATTCCCATTCCCTTGCAAGATATCGTTCATGGAAGGGTAGTTACCGAGATGGGGGCTGAATGGCAGTGGGTGTTAGCAAGGTGGGAGTGATTCCAGAGTGAACCGGCTTGATATGGGTTTCCTGAGGCAGCTGGAACAGTAACTGCACTTTGTGCTTTGCATTAAGTGTTGGGCAGCACTAACTTTACCCCTAAACTTGTTTTATTTTTGGTTTTGTTCAAAATTCTGGTATCTCACTGACTCATTTTTTTCTTTTTAATTTTTTTTTTTTTTTTTAGAGACGAGGTCTTTCTGTGTCACCCAGACTGGAGTGCAGTGGTGCGATCATAGCTCATTGCAGCCTCGAATTATCTTCTTGCCTCAGTCTTCTGAGTAGCTGGGACTATAGGTGCATGCCACCATGCCCAGCTAATTTTTAAAAGATTTTTGTAGAGATAGTCTTGCTATGTTGTCCAGGCTGATCTTGAACTCCTGGCCTCAAACAGTCCTCCCACCTTGGCCTCCCAAAGTGCTGGGATTACAGATGTGAGCCACTGTGCCTGATCTGACTCACTCTTTTCTACTATAAGTAAATTTTTTTCCTTAGGTGGATATTTTGAATATTCTTAATGAGACAGGTTATAGGTGATGGTTATTAAAAGGAGTAAATACAGCAAGCATATTTTTATTTTGAGAAGGCTGTGATCTTGAAATATATACCCAACCTCTGAGAATTTGTTTAAAACAAGACAGAATTTTATGTAATTTCCTGTTCAAATAATGTATAGTGACAAGAGGTGGTATCTGAGAGGAAAATGGGGAGCTTGGATTCTTAGAAATAATAATACTATAACTAACATTTGTGGTGTTTGCATGCACTGGGATTGTTCCAACAATTTGGAACTTCCTGCAGATGCTGGCATTTTCCAGGCATTGAGACCGTAGCAGTATCTAACACACTAGACAAATGAGCACCAAACGTGACTTTATAGAGGGTAGAACACATTTTTTTGTTGTTGGGTGGAAGGAGAATAGTCTTACTTTCTGGAATCCTAACTTTGAGTAAAGCTGACATCCTCACTTCAAAAAAGAACACACTTCCTTTTGGGAAATTCACAAAAGGGCAGGTCTTCTAAAGTTATTTGCTTCTTTGAAATAAATATTTTGCCCCTTTACCTTTGTTATTTAGATCAAATCTCAGAATTAAATCACAAGCTAAGGATATCAATCTAATTCCAAATTTTTGCTTATTTCAGGCCTGGCTTTGTCTTTTAAAATAAATCTGTAGGTTACACAGAAAAAAAAACCAAAACTGTTCCTCTAGTGTTGGTGTTTAGCAACACAGCTTCCTGTTTTGGAGCAAAAATGTAAACCTTTTAATGAGCGGGGAAGAGAGTCAGATGGGATTGTATGGCTGAGCAGTCTGTGTCTCTCATACTAGTTGGTGCTTGGAAGTAGATCTGCCTGTTTCTCCCATTTGAGAGAGAGTAAGCAAAATCTTAGTATTTTAGACCGTTCAGAAGTGACTTAAGTTCTAGAGATAAACATTTTACAAATGGTTATTGGCTTGAAAAAAATAGTCTAATGATTGCGTCGGTCAGTGGTGTAAATATAGGATTCTGGGGGTTAATGTATAGGTACATGTTTTAGTTTAGAAAGTGAGATTATAAAGTAATGTGACTAACCTTTAAAAATAAATGAAAAAAAAATGCACCAGAATTTACAGAGTCACCTAAGTTTTTTCATCTAGGGAGATGTTTAGCTATTACAGCGATAATAACTGTTAATAATTTTTGGAACTCCTAGAATTGCCCTATGACCCTTGGATACATTTTTGCTATGTTCAGTAGTTGCACATTGTTATATTTTTGAGGTATTCTGATTCAAATTTTGGAAATAGCTGGTAGTGTTTAGAGTCAAGTCTAGTGAAGAGCGTTGAGAGATCGAGCTGGTGGTCACTACCATCTTGGGTCACTCACCGATAAACTGCTCCTTATCAATTGCCTCTGAAGTTATTTTTAAAAGAGGAGATAAAAATAGTTTGACTAAGGCAGTATTATTAAAATACTTAAAATTTCAGGTCTCAGCAAGGATGAAGGACTGTTACAATGAGGATACCAGAGATTGAGACATGCAACTGCAGATTCTGCTTCCTAACACTCCCAGGAGATATTAACACTGCCATTTGGAGGAGCAAGAGGTCGAAGGATAAGAGGTGGTAGTTAGAGTGAGAAGCTTGTAGCCTTTGACCATGAGGATGGAATTCAGAGGTCTGAGTGTGGAAAGGATTGTTGGCAGGACTATTGACATCTGTATTTAAAAGGAGTGGAAGAAGATGTTGATAGTAAGAAGGAAGGAAAAGTTCAAAGGAATGAAAGGAAGAGATTGAAGTCACCAGATATCGACTGCAAGAGGGGTACCAGGTGGCACAGCTTGTAGGTACCATGACCAAGACTTTGAACTTTTGTTTTTCAGTTAATTGTTTTTTTTTAAAGCAAGCCTGACATGCTGTTCATTAATAATGCATGAAAAAGAAACTTAAATTGGAAGACTTAAAAAACCACCATTGGTGGTGTTGCTTCTAATTTTTTCATTGAGATGGACTAGATTTTTCTCCTTCATTAAATCTTGGTCATAATTCCCTGCTTTGGGATTCAAATAACCCAGACAGACCGAGAGTCAGAGGCATGAAGATTAGACAACAAAGTTTTAGACTGAGTTTATAATTATTCTTTAGTTTGTAATAACCACATGCTTCTGTGTCTTAGGCTGAGGCTTGAAGACGGTCAGATTTTTATTGAGTGTGTGATGTTGAGCTACAAGATTTGAAACTTTCTGAAGCTTGCCTAGTAGCCTAGTTGCTTATTATGATGGTTTTCACAATTTCTCTTTATGGACTGCTTGACCTGACCCTAGTTCACCGTTTTGTCTGAGTGAAATATTTTAAGGAGCAACTTCATCTTTTCTTTTTGCCACCATAATAGCTTTTCCAGGATGATTGTGTCTTCTCTTCTGTCTTTTCTCATCTACGTGGCCCTTGATACTCTAAGATGTTGGACCAAGGTGAAGAGTAGAGAAGGTCCCAGGGAGTTTCTACACTTAGCTTCTCCCCATCGTCCTCAAATTTTTTTGGACATGGAAATAGCCTTTCTCAGCTGAGTCTAGAGGAAACTTGTCCATTCCCTCTATCTGTTTAAGGCAGTAGCAGGAGTAAGTAACTCTGCTTGAAACTTATAAGCTGTGTGTGGTGCGGGTCTGACAGTAAAGCAAGTTCCAACTCCGAATCAGAACCACCGACCTGGCACCCAGACCCCACTTTCCCTCTTCTGATGGTGGCGATGGGTGGTGGTGGTTGTGAGGAGCTGTGTACTCTTCGTCAGGATTAGCAACTGCCGTCTTCAAGTAAACACCAGTTCTTTCTCTGTTAATCACAATATTTTCCCTAACCACACAATTTGTATTTGCCATTTTACTAAATATCTTATACCATTTTTTTTTTTTTAAGAAACAGGGTCTTACTATGTTGCCCAGTCTGGACTGGAACTCCTGGGCTCAAGCGATCCTCCCACCTCAGCCTCCCGAGTAGAGTCTTATTATCATTTTGCACCCTCTCAAGAACCATAGGGAATCTACAGAGTGAGGCTTACAAGGCCACCGTCTTGGTTTGATTTCTATTATGTCTGTTTTTGAATAGAAAAATTTACATGGCTGCATTTGTTTCCTAGGGCAGCCTTAAAAATGAACACAAATTTGTCAGCTTAAAAGAACAAAAATTTGTTCTCTCATAATTCTGGAGGCTAGAAGTCCAGAATCAAGGTGTTGTCAGTTTGATTCCTTCTGGAGAGTCTGAGGAGGAATCCATCTTTTGCCTTTCTCGTGGCTTTTGGTGGCTGCCAGCAATCCTTGGTTTATAGACACATTTTTCTAGTCTCTGCCTCCATTTTCACATGACCATCTCTTCTGTGTGTTCTCTGCTTCTTGTAAGAACACTTATCATTGGACTTAGGGCCCGCCAACGTAACCCAGGATGATCTCATCTCAAGATTCTTAATTACAATTGCAAAGATGCTTTTTCCAAATAAGGTCACATTCACAGGTCCTGCGTGGACATGTCTTTGGGGGAGGCACCATTCAACCCAAGAGTGGCTGTGTTGGCTCCTTTGTCATTCCTGGCCAGATTCTTTGCAAATGCTTGGCGTTGCTGGTAAGGGAGACAGGACGAGAGAGTGAGGTCTGTGCTTCATCTCAAGCTCTGTTAGCTGAGAAAAATGCAGAACATAATCATTTGAGAGTCATTAAATACCAGCATTTTTCTCTTTGATTGAATTGTTCTGTTTTTAGGTATTAATGTCTGAAAATATTTTCTTGTATTCCTAAGTCCCAGCGTCTTCCTCAACTCACTTGCTATGGAGGTGAAGAGAATATGACAAGATACTATTTTGCCTTAGCTCAAAATACCTGATCTTGAGTAAATCAGTAGTGTACTGTGTTTTTCTAGACAGAACAAAGATAATTTTACTTCATCACTTCCCAGAGAGGGCTTTTTTTTTCTTACAGAGCTTTAATCTTCCTCTAGTTTAACATATACATAGTTTTATGCTGTAAAATGTATTCCCTGTTGGGCATGGTGGTACACACCTGTAGTTCCAGCTACTCAGGAGGCAGAGGCTGAGGATCGCTTGAGCTCAGGAGTTTGAGAATGGCCTGGGCAATATAGCAAGACCCTGTCTCTAAAATGAAAACAAAAAACCACAAAAACCCTATAGTTAATACAGGCTTGTGGTAGTAATATACTTAAGTAATATAGAAAGTTAAAACTGAAAGCTCCCTTCTTCTCCCCCCATTAAGTTTGGTGCAAATTTTTCTGAACCCTCTTTTACGGATTGTGTGGTATTTAGGCACTGTACTGAGCCAATGATATTAGATAACATAAAACAAAGTGAATATATTGTCTTCCCTACTTGTCTTGAGGATAGTAAATAGCCTTTAATTCCATTGCAGTAGCATTTTCATGTTTTTAATATTCAGGATTTTCTAGGTTCCTAGGTTCAGTGTGGAGATAGTTTATTATCATATATAAGGAAAAGTACTGTTGTTCCTACTTTCTTTCTCCTAAAGATTCTAAAATCTTTTTATATATTTCTCTTTGCAGATTTAATCCAGAGACTGAGTTCACTATAGAAACACCCACAGTTGTATCAATGGTTGGGGAAAGATAGTGGCAGCAGGCAAAGGAAAAACCCGCTCTCACATACTAAGAAAATGAGTATGCTAAAGCCAAGTGGGCTTAAGGCCCCCACCAAGATCCTTAAGCCTGGAAGCACAGCTTTGAAGACACCTACCACGGGTAATGCTTTGTTTTTCCTTAACAACAAATAATCCTATATGACTTCAATTTGAAATTTTTATTTTAAAGATGACTTTATAAAAATTAATATTGAAACTATTTGAAAAAAGTTTTACTTAAGACAGAATTTTATATGTGGAAATCTTACTGAAGGGTTACTTTTTTGTAGTTATCTTTTTTATTTAGTTGATTTAGTATAAGGTGTTTAAATAGTTGTCAAGTCACTTCAGCATTTGGTCCTTAAAATGTTAAAGTATTTCTTTAGATTTCTTCCCTATATGTCTTCCTGAATTCCTTAGGGCCTTTCTTCTTGGGTTTGGGATATGTACAGAAAACAAAAGCTAACCTGCCCTTTATTATCTTTGGTGATCTGTTCCTCATCTATTCTCCACCTCTTCCTCTGCCATTTCAATTTCCATCCCATAATGATCACCCCAGGTTTTTAATAAGAGAGACAGGAGGGAGGACATCTGATGCTTCATTTTATGGTCTTTTTATTTTTTTTATTATTTTATTTTTTGAGACAGAGTCTCACTGTTGCCCGGGCTAGAGTGCCATGGTGTCAGCCTAGTTCACAGCAACCTCAAACTCCTGGGCTCAAGCAATCTTTCTGTCTCAGCCTCCCGAGTAGCTGGGACTACAGGCATGCACCACCATGCCCAGCTAATTTTTTCTATATATTTTTAGTTGGCCAATTAAGTTCTTTCTATTTTTAGTAGAGACGGGGTCTCACTCTTGCTCAGGCTGGTTTCCAACTCCTGACTTTGAGCGATCCACCCGCCTCGGCCTCCCAGAGTGCTAGGATTACAGGCGTGAGCCACCATGCCCGGCCGCTTTTATGGTCTTTTAAAATGTGATTTATATACTATTAGATATGTTCTCAGTCATTCCAGATGGTCAGGTGCTCACCGTAATCTATTAAGTCCAACATCGTTTCTTTATTTTCTTCCATAAAGACACTCATGGGTCCTCCACGAAAACAGGGATCTTTGTGTTTGGTTTTTTTCACTGCTGTTTTCCACCCACACACCTAGAACATTGCCTGGCACATAACAACAGGAGCTCAGTAAGTATTTGTTGACTGAATGGAGATCCCAAGTTATTTACATTTTATGTGTCATGATGAAACAGGGTTCTTATCAAAGAGAGTGTAAATCATCTTAGATGAAGGGAAAACTTCATGGATAAAACAAAGGACCACCAAGAAATAGATTTGTCTCAGAAGTATATATTCTTGGGGAAATCAGTCATAGTTGGCACCCTGTTCTCCTTCCCCTCAAAACCTTTCCTCTTTTTGAGACTCCTTCAAATGTCAACCCTTCCATGAAGACTTCCACTGTTGTACTCGCTCTGTTTTAGAATTTTCATTTTCACTTTTACCATTATTCATGCATATCCCTTAGCATATAATAATGTAAATGTAAATATAATATAGTATATAAATAAGTCTTTGAGTCCAGGGATCATGAGTAATTCCACTTGGTTTCCCCAACACTACTTAGCATACACTAGACTTTTTTTTAAAAAAAGTAAAGCAGCTTATCAATACTAAAACTTAAATGCTCCAAAAGACATATTTAATAATTGACAAGGAATTCAGGGCAATTTTATGAATTGTTTTTCAGAAATTCATGCTTACAGCACCCCGTGAAGAAGAATTGTGATGTATAAAAGCTAGAATAGATTCTAAAAGTGACTGGGCCGGCCTCTGTCATTGGCAGATTATTATCTGTTCTATCCAAGAACATCTTCTAAAAAAGAAAACAAAAATCCTACACATATTGAAACCCCAAAGTCTCCTGTTCTGTGTTGGTAAAGGGATGTTAGGCACCCACTCTAGGCCAGCCAGACCATTCTGGGTGTTTCCTTCTTTGTCAGTCAGGCCTCGGGCCATATGTCACCTCCTCTGGGAGGCCTTCCCTCACTGATCTTTGCAAGGCAGTCTCTTCCACAGCACTGGGACTACCTGAAATTACCTCAAGTGTAACTTTACTGTGTGTCTCCTCACCTCTAGGCTTTGATCCTGTGAGGGCACAGGCTGTGCTGTCTTGCTTTGTCCCCTGGTGTAGAAGAATACCTGTAACTAGTCCTGGAGCGGTAGGAACTCAATAATCATGTGCAGAATGAATAAATACATTATTTCATTTAATCCTCATTTAAAAAACCCTCAAGAGAGATATTACTATCCCCTTACAGATGAAAGAATTAAACTCAGAGAGGTTGTGTAACATCCTAAGATCACGATATGCCTAGCAAAATGGTAGCGTGATTGAGAATGTGGGCTTTGCCAACTCATACTAAATAATTAATGCTTGTTGGATGACTGCACGAATGAATTTCCAGTGTAAATATTGCATTTCTGGCAAAATATAACTACTATCTTTACCATAGGGTAGAAATTGCACAACTTTGTATTGCCTTACCAGGGCGTTTGGCAGGTGCTGTCCAGTTTCTTTGCTGTGATTTCCACCTTGGCTGTCAGAGGAGTGGGATTTATTTGGTAGTCCTGCAGTAATGATGGTAGGGGCTGCAGTCCTGAATCCCCTCCTTCATCAAGCCTAATTGCAAATGGTCCTAGTTTTTATCAGCTTTAATTGACTAGTGTAGGAACAGAGCCCATATCAGTGGATTCAATGGTATATGCAGGGTGAGGGGTGGAGTAAATAATGAAATCACACTTATATTATGCATATAGGTGTTGGAAGAGGACTAATTTTTTTCTTGCTTTGGCTTCTAATCTTAATTGCAACTAAGGAATAAACCTCACCCAACAGGTTCACTGACTTTACCAGCAGTAAACATGGTAGTGCTGGATCAAGTACTCTGCCTCCTCGCTTAAAAAAAAAACAAAACCTAAAAATCAGAGCACCTCTATAAGAGTAGTTGACTACACCTGTGGGGTGTTGGCTTTCTCTAGTTTATTTTCCTTTACGTTAGAGGTTGTCTGCTTATAAATTGAATCTTTTCTGATCTTTCTTCTGTTTTCAGTTGCAGTTCCAGTAGAAAAAACAATATCCAGTGAAAAAGCATCAAGTGCTCCATCCGCTGAGACTCAAGAAGAATTCGTGGATGACTTTCGAGTTGGGGAGCGAGTTTGGGTGAATGGGAATAAGCCTGGATTTATCCAGTTTCTTGGAGAAACCCAGTTTGCACCAGGCCAGTGGGCTGGGATTGTTTTAGATGAACCTATTGGCAAGAATGATGGCTCAGTGGCAGGAGTTCGATATTTCCAGTGTGAACCTTTAAAGGGCATATTTACCCGACCGTCAAAGTTAACAAGGAAGGTGCAAGCAGAAGATGAAGCTAACGGGCTGCAGACAACTCAGGCTTCCAGAGCTACTTCTCCTTTGTCCACATCTGCAGCCAGCATGGTGTCCTCCTCCCTGGCCACCCCCTCAAGTATTCCCCATAAACCATCCCAGCCAGCAGCAAAGGAAGCTTCAACTACGTCTCAGATCAGCAACCTTACAAAAACTGCCAGTGAATCTATCTCCAACCTTTCAGAGGCTGGCTCAGTCAAGAAAGGAGAAAGAGAGCTCAAAATTGGAGACAGAGTATTGGTGAGTGGAGAAATGTCCTAAGGTCATTATCGAATTGAGAAATAACCACCAATGAGTGGTTGAAATATATACATGGGAACTCCTCAGCTCAGAATCTGTTCTGGAGGGATGACTACTCATTTATAGAGAAGTTAATGAACTTTTCTAGTTCAGTTTATGTGTAAATATGCAACAAATTAGAAACTGGCTGTATAGTTTGTGTATAATATTAGCATGAGCATAGATTTGCAGTAGTCTACTCTAGTTTTATCTACTAGTTTAGCCACAAGAGAAGAATATTGAGTTTATAATTTGTAAATATTAAAATAACCTTACTTGACAAAGCAAGATCAAAAATAGACTTATATGTGTTTATAAAACTTCAATTTTTTTTTCCTGTTGGTTTTTAGTTTTTGCATTAAAGATAGTGTGTGGGTGGATACGAGATTGTGCTTCCTTAAATGTCTTGGAAAACTCAAGACGTCAGAGTGTTATTTCAGAATTTAGGGCCTTTTAAATGATCAGATTTAGATCTAGGAAGAAGAAAGAAATGTACAGTAGTTTCTGTTTTACTAATAAGCAGGAAACACAAGGGATAAGGTCTATATGCTCTACATTCTAGAACCTCTGAATTTATAACATAATGATTGACTTTTTTTTTATTAAAAGAGGGACAGTGTAACAGTGCTAAGAACCCAAACTGAGTCCTAGCTTTGCCTTTGTGACCTCAGTAAAATGTTTAACTTCTAGTTTCCTAATCTGTAAAAGTGAGGTTAATAATAATACTAACCTCATTGCTTTGTTTTGAGGCTTAAATTAGATAATGCATACAAAATTCTTAGCAGTGCCTGGCACACAGTAAACACTCAAGAAATAATAGCAATTTTACTCATTTTTAGAACTAAAGTACCATTTTAATGAGTGTGTGTGTGTGTGTGTGTTTTTCCCCTAGCGACAAGGTCTTGCTGTGTTGCCCAGGCTGTACTCAAGCTCCTGGGCTCATGTGAACCTCCCACCTTAGCCTCCTGAGTAGCTGGGACTGTAGGCATATGCCAGAATGCCTGGCTTTTGATGAATATTTACATTTCACCACCACCCCCTTTTTTTTTTAAGAGACAGAGT
>VBSM01003044.1:1173494-1190629 GCA_008086735.1 Cheirogaleus medius
AAAAAAAGAAATTAATTGAAATGGCAGAGGGCAATTTGAATTCTTTTCTCATAGTTATCAAGTTGCCAAATCATTAATTGATGAAGATCCTCACTGTAAGTCTGTCCTGTGCATCCTGCCCTGAGGGCTCAGAGACTAAGAGAAGAGCCTTCAGGTGCTGAATGAAGCTTTGGTTGCAGAAGGTGAAGTAAAGGCTGAAGTGATCCGGAGCCAGCAATGGCCAAGGAAACAGCCTTGGACAGCACTTTCCAAGGGATGAGGCCATCGCTCACCTACCTCCCAGCCTCCGGAGGCTAGCTTGGAAGAACATTATTCAACTTTTGCCCAGTTACCTGTTAACATTTAACAGAAGGTGGTTTTTCTCTGGCTTTTTACATGATTGTTAGCCTCAAGGTGAAGGGTTGGGTGTGTGAAACAGCAAAGATGAATGGATGAGGAGCTGCACACATTGTTTCTCCCCTCCCCTGACCCCCATCCCTGTCTCTGCTTCCCTTCTTTGTTTTCCTCTCTCCTCCCTCTTCTCTCTCCATTTTTTTCTCTCTCCTTTCACCTTCCTCCTCCTTTCTCCACAATTTCTCTTTCCCTTCTGCTTTTCTCTCTCCTCATCTTTTTCTTCCTTTCTTTTGTGTGTGTCTGTACATGTGCACACTCACTCATTCACACACACTTTTGAAGGAGATATAGTTTTCCTCTTAATCTTTATAAATCTCTGTGATGAAGCTGGATTCCTGGGTGAGATCTTTGACGCCTTTCATTTTGGAAGAAAGATGGAGAAAATCCTGATAGAGCTCCAACTGTTTAATCAACTGAGGGGAAGTTTGCGACTCTAAGGACGAACACTTCATTACTTAATGATATTTAGAAGCTTAGAAAGCTTTAAAAAAGTCTCAACCTCAAGTCTAGGGATCAAAAGATTGGCCAAAATGTCATAACAAGAAGATAACTATTAAGCTTGGGCTGAAATGGAGTGTAGAGAAACTTGTTAAATGGGTTCTGTGGAATTTTTCTAGATTGCTACATGGCCCTGTCAGCTGAGCTCATGTTACTTAGGATTTGAGCCACTTATTCTCCTTCTGAACACCTCCCTGATTGATCTGTGACCTCTTATATTGATGTGTTCTTTGTGAGATTTACAGGCAGAAGGAACACACTGTCTTGTTTTTTTGATGAAAAGCCTTTGCTAATCCATGCAGGCAGCTCTTGCTTTGCCGAGGAGGTGCCGCCATGCATGCAGCGCTCCTTCCCTGCTTCCCTGACTGCACCATCGCCCTTCACTTCTTTAACTTTCCTTTGCAGTTGACTGAAACCTCCTCCCGTTACGCCAGGAAGATCTCCGGCACCACTGCCCTCCAGGAGGCGCTGAAGGAGAAGCAGCAGCACATTGAGCAGCTGCTGGCTGAACGGGATCTAGAGAGGGCGGAGGTGGCCAAGGCCACGAGCCACGTGGGGGAGATAGAGCAGGAGCTAGCCCTGGCCCGGGACGGACACGACCAGGTGAAGTCTGGTGCTGACCTTGTTGTGGAGATGGTGATGGTTTCTAAACTGAGTGAGGAGGCCCAGGGGCATGCCTGGTGCTTGGCACCAAGGAGCTAGTCTGGAGAGCACTGGAAATGAGTGTATATTTCGTGTCTGAGCTTGTTTGAAAGCTGTGACCTGGGGTACCTGTTTCCATCATCATAGAGATGAAGTTTTGTTCTTCTTGATTCTACCTTAGTCTTTGGTCTTTACGTCCAGGTCTTTTGGCCTGTCTGTGTTAGGCCAGCTTGTTTCTCAGGACCTTACCAGTGATTACAGCTCCTGTTTGCAGATTATACTCTGTATGTGTTTCAGCTTCAAAAAAGATGAGAGTTGTTGTAACATTGCCCTCTGTTGCTTTAATGGTGTGGTTTTTCATCATCTAGCTTCCAGGAAAGCTCCCGAGAGTAACCCATTAAGATAGAAAGCATTTTAATGTGACAGGGTTTTAGAGCAATGCCCACCCACCATGGTAACACTTACCTGTAGCTCTTTGGAGGTATCCCTGGGCCCACATCCAGGTCAGAAAGAGGCCACTCACTGACATCCTTGCCTTCCCCAGCATGTCCTGGAATTGGAGGCCAAGATGGACCAGCTGCGAACAATGGTGGAAGCTGCTGACAGGGAGAAGGTGGAGCTTCTCAACCAACTTGAAGAGGAGAAAAGGTGACCCCAAACTGTTCCAGGGTGCAAGTGTGGCCTTTTCCTTTTAAATGATCTTAGAAAAAAATTTCCTATTAACCTTATTGATGTCAACCCTTAGAACCAAAGCAGTGACTATGTATTCAGCAGAAATTGAATTCTTCATACTGTGTGAAGAGGGCTTGCTTTGATTTGACTTTTTTCAGCAAGTCTGGAATTATTAGACATGGCCTGATTAATTTAACAGTAAATGCTAAATGTCCTTTTTTTTTTTTTTTTTTTTTTTTGAGACAGAGTCTCACTCTGTTGCCTCAGTTAGAGTGCCATGGCATCAGCCTAGCTCGCAGCAACCTCGAACTCCTGGGCTCAAGCAATCCTTCTGCCTCAGCCTCCCAAGTAGCTGGGACTACAGGCATGTGCCACCATGCCTGGCTAATTTTTTCTATATATTTTTAGTTGGCCAATTAATTTGTTTCTATTTTTAGTAGAGACAGGGTCTTGCTCTTGCTCAGGCTGGTTTTGAACTCCTGACCTTGAGCAATCCGCCTGCTTCGGCCTCCCAGAGTGCTAGGATTACAGGCATGAGCCACCTCGTCCGGCCTCAAATGTCCTCTTGAGGATAGCTTTAGTTAGTGTTGTGGAGATAATCTCAACCTAGTTTTTACCTGGAGCCATTCCTGGTGAGAGGATATTCTAGGCCCAAGTTATCTAGTATTTACGAAATTCTATCATGTCTGGTGGGTGATAATAAGGTCCCTGTCGTTGAGAAACTCAGTACCTTATTACTAAAACAAAATTCTCACTGTGAAACAATTTAAGAATTATCAGTATGAGATGAAATGCCAAATGGTGTGAGACAGAGAAGTCAAGTTTGATTCTTATAAAAGGAAGTTTCTCAAGGCTGTGAACAAACAAGATCTCTAAAAAAAAAAAACGTGTCTGCATGGAAACCAGACATCTCTGGGTTATAGGAAGTTTGTCCTCTGTTGGATTTAATGCCATCTTCTGTCATTTCTGAGTACAGCAATTTAATTCAATAATCTAGTATTACCGTGTGCTCAGGACAGTCATAAGCAGTGTCGCATTGAGCCGGCACAGTGAGGGTCCAGTACTGTCTTACCAAGACTGTTACTTTCTCACTGGAGAGAGACACACTATACAGGAGAAATTCTCCTCGCCTTTAAAAAATGGCTGCAGGTAAATGAGAGACTGTGATAGACCTTTCTAGACCCTTCTGAATGCCATGGTGCCCTTCCATTCGCTTCTGTTCTTAAATTGGCTCTTTGCAGATGGCCAGGCTGTAGATATGTCTCCCAGCTCTCACATGAGCTTGAGGCCTTTAACCTATGATGATATTTCTTATTTAACTCACCAAGATTTTTTTTATTCTGAATTTTACTAGAAATGCTGGTGAGTTTGAAGGGTTTTGTTTTGTTTTACTTTACATGTAGGTTATGAACTTGGTCCACCTTTCCTTCCTTCTCTTAAAGGTTCACAATGTAGTTGTTACCTGGAGTTTGTAAATCCTCAGAATGTCATTATATTTCATTGACTTTGTGATGTCGTTGATTGAAACCCACACCCAATATCAGAGATTTTAAAATGTGAGAAAAACGTGCATTTAGAATCAAAGAAATAGGATCTTTGATTGCGTCTCCCCCAAATCTTTCACAGCCCTGTATTCCCAGTCTTAGAGAAGGTTCTGATATTGTCCCAAAGCCTTTCAGACTGGGGGGGGGGGTCTGTGCATAAGAATCCTGCTAACCTCACCATAAAATATCTGGTGTGGGGTGATACAAGGAGAGATTTGTTTTCTGTGCTAATCTTCCCTATGTTCTTTTATTGAAAAGTAGAAATTCTAGACTTGAAATCTCAAAACTATTTGTGGTGATCATTTTCTTTTTGCTTGTCTTACCTTGATTAGATCTATAATGGTGTTTGTGACCAAGAGAACCAGTTGATTTTTTCTAAACACTTACCTCATGCCTTCTGGAATTAGTACCTGGATAAAACTTTGGCGTTTCCTAAATGATTAGAGTACAGATCTTAGATTTATAAATCAGAGGCCTAAAGATGCTTTTTAAAAATTTTCCACATTTCTGAGGCATTTTTTTCCACCATCTCCTGAATTCACTAGGGTATTGATTACAGATTTTTTGGGGGGTGCGGGTAAGGTGGATATTTCTTAATTACTTAATTAAGATATTACTTAATTCTTAAGTGTTTTGTTTTGGTTTTATTCCACAGGAAGGTTGAGGATCTTCAGTTCCGGGTTGAAGAAGAGTCCATTACCAAAGGCGATCTTGAGGTAAAATGCCCTCCAGCTCTCTAAAGCTTTTATGGGCACCAGTGTTCAGAAACATGGGTGAAATAATGTGCCAACTGACACGTGTGGCCAGGACACTCAGCTGGGGGAATGGCAGGAACCCCACCCTCTCTGGCCAAGCTGGGTTGTGGGTGTGGTGGCTTTACAGTGAGGATGCCAGCCCTTGAGCCTGTGACTGTGATGTCCCACCTCCTGTGGCCGAATGAAATTCTCACTACTTTCTCATGCTTCAAAATTCAAAACCAAGAGTTAGATTTAATCAAGTCATAAATCTGGCAGAGCATCCTCAATTTAAAGCAGTCCTAAGCAAGACTCTAGATGTTCCTCTGATTATTAACACTGGCATTTTAAAGAGCATTTTTTATTTCATCATCATAATCTGTAACAAAGCTCTTTGCTTTTCAGTTGAGCAGCACAGATTCTTTTATAACCCTATAGAAGGAACAAATTATAGTTTCTCATGGTTAATTTTTTAAAAAAGTAATTACCAGAGCAAAAATCAAGAGCAATTTATATTTCAACTTCTTTTACTTCCATGGCATGTTTAAAGTTCATAGATTTTGCTTTAGTGTCAGGTTTCTCGTCTCTTCTTAACAACTATTCATATTAGTTTTTTAATTAGACACAATTAAATGGTTTTGCTGGTTTCAAGCCATTGCTATATATACGACAAATGTAAATTAACATTTTAAATTTTTTCAGATTTTTGGTTCTTTAGTAAAAATTGCACTTGTCTGTGCGTTTTCCCAAATATACATTTTTTTGCTGCCATTACAATTGTAGAGTCTGTCGGCTGCCCACACCATACCCTTCCAAACAGGAACTCTGCTTTCTTTGGAAATGAATATCTTTACAGTCTTTACAAGGAGTAAGGGGAACATTTTCTGACTTCTCATTTTGTAGGGCCCAGAATTTAATGGTTCATTAACAATTTAATAGATATCTTCTTCACTCATTTCACATACAGTCACAATCCTTTAGTTGACTTTTGTGTTGTTCTCATCCATTTAAAAACACCCAAAGTCTCATTAGAAGTTCCATATCATCATCTAATTCATATGAAATACAGCCTGTGTTGTTTGGGGAGGGTCAAGTTAAAATATTTACATCAGCAGTAGGCTAGCAGAGTCTGTCTGATAAACTTACTTGAAATTAATCAAATACAGTTATCTTGAAACCCTAACACATAGTGAAACCTTAGTTAAATCTCTTTTTTGTTGTTGTTTAATTTTTTTATTTTTTTACTGATAGCAAAAGAGCCAGATTTCTGAAGATCCTGAGAATGTAAGAGGGCACTTAACTGTGTGGATATTTCCCTTGTTAACACAGATCGATTACAGATTAAAATGCTTATTGATACACTCAATTACTAACGGCATAATCTGACTTTGGGACGTTGACCTTAATATTTCTGTGCATGTGGCTTTCAAAGCAATTGCATTTATATCCTGAAGAAATTGTATGTAATGACTAAGCTCTGTAAATTCATTTGTTTAATTAATAGGCCAATGTTTGCTTTATAAAGAATTTTACCAAAAAGGAAAAAAAAAAAGAAGTGTTTTTGTCTGGAGGCTTGGCCTTCTTCACCTAATTCATAATGTCTTCTAATTTTGGAATTATTCCAAAAGAGACAATAGCTGACCAAAGCATAAAACATAGTAGATGCAGAGTTGTAGGAATTCTGGGGAAGTTTCTCAGGTTGCTGGTCATATTTCCCACAAGAGAAAAGGCAATTGTGAGACTCCCGGCTCTGACTGGCTGCCTTTCCAGTGCATGCCCCCTGCTGGCCAGTGCCTGCCAGTGCAGCTGACATGACGTTCAAACTGCTCTTTGCTGATACAGTATTTTCCCTAGTTTGTGAAACTGGAGGCAAACATTCTTCATTGAAGACACTGTGTTTTAAATTTATTGTTATTGAAGTGAGATTTTTCTAGTAGCAGGGCTACTAGGCATGTAAGTGTTTTCTTTATCTTCCTCCCTCTGATTAAGATCAGACACCCAATACAAATCTTCCCGAAGTGGCCTCCGGAGCGCTGCTGCTCTGCGTACCCTGCCCGCTGTGATGCTGATTGAAAAGAACCTGACAACTTTTGCTTTGATTTACTACCATGAGAGAATGACATTAAAACAAAGAACTCCTTTTCTTCCTACCACCTCCTGGCAGCTGAAATAGACCACTCAAGACTGAACTTTTTAAAAGGTCTTCATTCTGAAGAGTTCCTTTTTGTGAAGCTACTTCAGTGATCTGGGTCTCTTCTGTGCTTCCAAAACAGGCTCCCGCTGCATCCGGTGTCAGTCTGCATGGGATCTCCCTCCTGCCTCTCTTGTGCGCTTCTTGCAAAGCCTTCGCTTTCCTTCTCAGCCCCCTGTCCCAGGACTTTCCTCTTGGGACACTGTGTGTCTTATTTAAGAAAAGAATAATTTTAAAAGGAGGGTTGTCCTGTTTGGTGTCACATTTTTACTCTGTGCTGTGGCATGGAAGTGGACCACTAGTTCCCTTGCTGCTAGTTGATCAGATGCCACTGTAGAGCCCCAGATAAATTGTGTGTACCCATCCGTAAGGAGGCATTAGCGATGCTCATCTGGAAGATCTCTGAATGGAGAGAAGGTCACATGAAATGTATATTTTCTTTTTATCTGTAAGTAGTGACCTTTCACCCCGAGGACACTTAACACAGTGTCAAGAGAAGAAAGGTTCTGTTACCTTTTGCCTTTTCCTATCACTGTATTTTTGGATTTCAGTTCCTGACGCTGTGACCTTGATATGTAGATCTGGATTAGATTCTTCTTTTGTAAAAGCAGGTAAAATTGATCAACTTCTGTCTGAGGCACGTACGGACCAAGGGGACTATCCAGACAATTAGGTTTTGAATTTTATCTTGTTATTTTCATGGAGTGTAAAGAGCTGAGACAGATGAAGAAGTTTTAAGAAATTTTTTCATTCACCTTTTAAATGTCCCTTTATGGTTTCTCTATACCTGGTTCACAAGCCAAGTGACCTCTTGAATGCATTGCAGCCCCCTGAGTACCACTAGAGTGAGTGAAGATGTTTATAACCTTTATTTTTACATTCCACCTTCTACTCAAGTTCTGTACTACTATGTTCACTTTGTTTAGAGTCTGTTGTCATTTTTTCATTGCCTATAATTGTCCAGACTGATAGGTCAGTTAGAACCACAAAATATTTAAATTGATACAAGTAACTAGCAGCTGCTGAGAGCTGCCCTGTCAATAGGTTTTGTCATTCTGATAACTGATAACCTCTTGGCTAGGAGATGTGGGTGGGGGGAAAGTTACATTTGGATACCTAGATTATTTCAGATTGGTTAAGATTCCGCTGCGCTTAAACCTCTTAGAACGAGATTGCCCTGTGGGTTCCTCATTAGGTTACACCTGAGGACATGGTGACGTGAGTGCGGAGTATCTGTGAGATCTTGGAGGCTCTGATCAAGTTAAGATCTCATCAGCTCTTTGTGCATGAGTTCACTCATGCCTTTGTGTTGAGTCACCATTTCTTAGCTTTCTTCCCTCTGAGCTGATAAAATGACTTCATCTAGGGATTAAAAATAATAAGCCCCTTACCAGCTTGAGCTAAACTTTTCTCCTGCTCTGAGCCTCTTAATTGGTCTGCTTCAGAGATGGGGGCTGTGGAGGATAATTATTACTGAGTTTTCTCTTTGTAATTCTGATTCCTTTTTCCCCCCTGAAGACGAATAGCTTTTGGGAAATCCACTGTTGGAAGGAAATTAAGTTTCCATGGCTCCCGACCTGTCATACGTGAGAATCTGACTCACACCCTTCTCACCCATATCTGGAAAGGCCGCTGGTGTGATTTCCTTGGCTCTAGTTTCTGGATCCCCTATATTAGGGTTATTACTTGACCCTTTTTTATGTTAAATTTTATGCCAAAATGCGAGAATCTGCTCTAAGGACTTAGAGAACACTTTAAGGTTTACGGCATTATCTCTTTCATGTTTAAGTGATAGTGATGATATTCTGAGGGTTAATCTACTTTTCGAAGCCAGTTTTCGAAGTCAGTTACATACACATTAATGTCAAGAAGCCATCGTGGGGAGGAGGGAAAGTGATAGTTTAGAGGGATATTAACTTCTCTAATGTGTGCTGATAAACTTCACTTATCAATATAACTTATATTTGGCTGCATGCATCTGACACTTCATCTTGCCTCATGTGTTTTTCATTTTTTTGTTTCCGAAGAGACCAGCTCATGTCCCGTGCCCACCACCACCCTTTTGTCCATAGCGCTCGTCCTCACCCAGCCTCCTCATCTCATCCCATCCTCTTCCCTTCTCCATTACCCTTTTTGTTCATCCTTTGGCGGAAGGTACTGGTGGCTCAGCCTGCATGCCGCGCTCTCTCCTTTCGTGCTGGCATGTCATGGTGGCACTGTTGTGTTCTCTTCCTCTTCCTTTTCACTAACAGACGCAGACCAAACTGGAGCATGCCCGCATTAAGGAGCTTGAACAGAGCCTGCTCTTTGAAAAGACCAAAGCTGACAAACTCCAGAGGGAGTTAGAAGACACTAGGGTAATGGTTTTCACTATTTCATGAAGCAGACCCATTCGTGTGAGTGGTGGACACCTCGGGTGACGCGCATTGTAGCTGGCCTGAGCCTTGACCCAGTGGTTCAACTGAGTTTGGTCTTGACACTGTTCAGATGTTCTTGAGCTTATGCTGATGGGTAGGCATAGGTGTTTTATATCAAATCTTTTGTCAAAAGTAAAGACTTACTCCTTTGGTTAACTCAACCAAAATTGTGTCAGAAACTTTACAACCATAAAAACTAATGGGTAAAACTGTATTTGAAGTTCTTTGTATTAATACCTTGAAATACATTTCTCCAGTTTGCCACAAGCAGTCAATTGTCCTCTTGTTCTCATATTCCTAGTTATTGGATTTTTTTCAATGATTTTTTTATTTCATTAATACTTTAGCTCTCTTTTCCTGCCTCTTCCCTGGCCTTGAGGGGGAAGGAAATGGAAACACTGGCTCTTTTTAATGAGAGTTAAGGACTTTTACCCCAGTTATCTTTTTTTCTTGATAGCTGATCTCTCTTTGCCCCTTTCTCCTTTCTGTTACCCAGGAGATTAAAATCTAGTAGTCAGGAGGAAAATGTGTGTTGGAAACAGAATGGCTTCTTACTATCTCCAGCTTACTGTGTTTGGCCCTTGGAGCCAGTGCATCAGTCATGCTTTAGTTTATTTATATATTAACGCACCTATATAGTGCTTACTTTGTACCAGGCACTATTCTAAGTGCTTTACAAGTAGTATTCAGCCTCACCATAACCATAGGAGATAGGGAGTATTATTGTTCCCATTTTACAGACAAGAACACTAAAGCACAGAGAGGTTAAATAATTTGCCTAAGGTCACACAGCTAATGGTAATAGTGGAGGCAGGATTTGCATCAGGGCCATTTGGCTTCAGAGTCTTTGCTCTTAACCAGCACAGAATGGAGATTGTCTATTAGGGAAGTAGTTTTATGCTAAAAGATTTAAGAAATAATCAGAGTCATATACATATAAAAATATGTATTCATATATACCTTTAAATCATGAATTTGTCTGTCAATAGCTAAATTGCCCAGATTCTTACCTTTAAAATTTCTAAAATTTCTCTGTCCCTGATCAAATTTGATATCCTGATTTTTTTGAATTATTAGTATTTGTAGAAATTTTTATACAGTGAGAAATCATTGACCTAAAAATCTAGACAGTTGAGTAATTTTCCTTCTCTAAGTCATAAGTTTTTATTTTTTAAGATGAAAGAAAATATTCTCAGCCTCAACACTAAAGATTTCTTCTGTGTATTTGATTAAAAAAAAAAATTAATAAAGTGGTAATTTGGTCTTGCTTTTTCGTTACCTAAGAGCGGAAGAACTGACCTGGGAAATAAAAGGGACTAATGAGATTGAGTTCCTTTGGTGTGACTAGCTGTTGAAGTAAGGATATATATATTTTTTACTTCTGAACTCCTCTCCCATATCTTCATTTTGTCAGCAAACAACACCGATGCCTTCTTTGTGCTCTGCGTAAGAAGGAATCTGTTTACAGTATGGTTTATCCAGATATTTCAGATGAAAGCTTACATATTTCCATAACAAAGTGTGTCTTCCATTGATCCTCACTCTTGGTTTGCCAAGTGTGAAAATAACCAATGACTCGTGTAAGTTTCATATCACGTACATTACTTTTTAGGAAGCACTTTAGAATTCCTTTTTGTCAATAAATCCAGTTTACAAACAGTGTGCTTGGTGCTGTAGAGATATTAGCAGGAGTAAGAAATGATTCCTGACTTAATTTATGGTCTTAAATTAGTGGGAGAGGCAGAAGTATAGGTAGTTTCCACCAAGGGCAGACTTTGGGAAATAAAACAAAAAATAGAAGTGCTATACTTTATGTGAAAATACTATATAAAATATAATCACATTATTTTCATTCCACTATTTTTCATTTGGCTGTTAATTGTAACTAAGAACTATTGCCCTATTGGATTTAATTTATTGATGCTAAAGACTTTGCAGCAATGGGGTTTATTAATATTTTGTACCTTATTTTGAGGTAACAAATTCTTGGACTCTTCTCTCTCTCCAGAAAACTGTATGTAAATGAATTAACATCTTTAACCTGAAGCATGTCTCATCTCGAAGCACAGCAATTATAGTCAAATTCTGAAATATTTAATGACTAGATTATGCAGTTTGGGAGACCCAAGTGCTTTCTTGTCCTCTTCTCTTGGGGACGTTTTAGTCTTTATTGGTATTATGGCCTGTAGGTGGGCAGAGGAAATGAAAGAAACATATCCGTTATTTTCTGTCCCAATAAAGGCAATGTGGGAGAGGAGTGTTAAATTCAGAGCTTTAATCCTTAAAATTTAGGACTCACTGCTGTTTTTAAATTATTTGTGTTCCCTTCTATTTCCCAGGTTAGTCAAATAATTTTTATGCCTGAAGCTACCATTTTCTACATATTCTGTTCACTAAACTGACTGCCTAACAGGTAGCAGAGGGAAATAATTTTCTAAGAATGAAAAGACACAAGTTAAGAACGTGTTTCAGGCCCGGCGCGGTGGCTCACGCCTGTAATCCTAGCTCTCTGGGAGGCCGAGGCAGGCGGATAGCTCAAGGTCAGGAGTTCGAAACCAGCCTGAGCAAGAGCGAGACCCCGTCTCTACTATAAATAGAAAGCAATTAATCGGCCAACTAAAAATATATATAGAAAAAATGAGCCGGGCATGGTGGTGCATGCCTGTAGTCCCAGCTACTTGGGAGGCTGAGGCAGGAGGATTGCTCGAGCCCAGGAGTTTGAGGTTGCTGTGAGCAAGGCTGACGCCACGGCACTGACTCTAGCCCGGGGAACAGAGTGAGACTCTGTCTCCAAAAAAAAAAAAAAGAACGTGTTTCTTCTAGCCCCGGAGGGTTTATTCAAGAAGAACAGATTCCTGGGTACTACCCCAGAGCTCAAATAGAATCAAGATGGGTGGGAGTAGCTAGAGACTTGCATTCTAGACGTATATTCCAGGTGACTCATGTGCCTAGTCATGTCTGAGAACCACTGGGTTAGGGGAACAAGATGTATACATCAAAATGCTGGTAGAATTATAAAATCCAAAAGGGAACCTCAGTGTAAGATTCTTATATATAATTGCAGGTAAGTAATCATTCTTTGTCTTTTTGAAAAAGGTTAGTAAGTTAATTCTTCATTATCCACTTGATAATGGAGGCTTTTATAGGTGATGTATTTGAAACATTTGATAGGTAATTTTAGATCTCTTATACCAGTGCTATCCAGTAGATGTGTAATGCAAGCTACATGTCTACAATTTACAATTTTCTGGTACCCACCTTAATTAACTTTTTAGTAAGTTACAGATGAAATTAATAATATATTTTATGTAAACGGATATATTCAAAATCTTATATAATCAATATAAAAATAATATGACTTATGTTCATTTTTTCTAAGTCTTCAAAATCTGATGTGTATTTTACACTTACAGCACATCTCACTTCAGATGAGCCACATTTCAAGTGCTCAGTGGCCATATGTGGCTAATAGCTGCTGTGGACAGCACAGTCTGTAAGATCACCCCCTTCAGATAGGTAAACATTTATGCATCCTGGATGAAGTGGGATAGAAAAAACTGGCAAAATAAGAAAGATTCTTACTGTCAGGAGAACTTTGAAAGTTACTGTTTCTGTTGACTTATCAATTAATGGACACTTCCTTGATTTAAACTTCACTAGAGGAAAAAGAAGCATTTTGGGGGTGAGTTAAACTCAGTATTGATTTTAGATTCCTTAAGTGTCTCAAAATGGTAGAAGTTTGCTGAAGATTATAAGTTTGAATCGGAGCTACCAAAATTGGGCTTAAGCCATTATCACAGTTAGAGATGTAGTAACCTATAATCATTTGCAACAGCTTGACTGCTGCCTGAGGTGAGGTAGTTATTATCTTCAGAGTTAAGGAAAAGCATCAGTAATTTATTATTTAAATAATCTTTTTTTTTTTTTCTGGACTGCTGTTAATAGGTGGCTACAGTATCAGAAAAGTCACGTATAATGGAACTAGAGAAAGACCTAACATTGAGAGTACAGGAAGTAGCTGAGCTCCGAAGAAGGCTAGAGTCCAATAAACCTGCTGGGGATGTGGATATGTCGCTTTCCCTCTTGCAGGAGATAAGCTCTTTGCAAGAAAAGTTAGAAGTCACCCAAAGTGACCACCGGAGAGAAATAACTTCTCTGAAAGAACATTTTGGAGCCCAGGAAGAAACTCATCAGAAGGAGATAAAGGCTCTTCATACTGCCATGGAGAAGCTGTCCAAAGAAAATGAATCATTGAAAAGCAAGCTTGATCATGCCAACAAAGAGAATTCAGATGTGATAGCTCTGTGGAAGTCCAAGCTGGAGACTGCCATCGCATCCCACCAGCAGGCGATGGAAGAGCTGAAGGTGTCCTTTAGCAAAGGGGTTGGAACAGAGGCAGCAGAATTTGCTGAGTTAAAAACGCAAATAGAGAAAGTAAGACTAGATTACCAGCATGAAATAGAAAATTTGCAGAATCAACAAGACTCTGAACGGTCTGCTCATGCTAAAGAGATAGAAGCCCTAAGGACTAAACTGATGAAAGTCATTAAAGAAAAGGAGAACAGTCTGGAAGCCATCAAATCGAAACTGGACAAAGCGGAAGACCAGCATCTAGTAGAAATGGAAGACACGTTAAACAAATTACAGGAAGCTGAAATAAAGGTAAAGGAACTAGAGGTACTGCAAGCCAAATGCAATGAACAAACCAAGGTTATTGATAATTTTACATCACAGCTCAAGGCTACCGAAGAAAAGCTCTTGGATCTCGATGTACTTCGGAAAGCCAGTTCCGAAGGTAAATCGGAAATCGAGAAACTTAGACAGCAGCTTGAGGCAGCTGAGAAACAGATTAAAAATTTAGAGATTGAAAAGAATGCTGAAAGTGGCAAGGTTTGTATTGACATCCTCCATCTTTTTTTTTTTTCCCATTTGTTATCCTTATTTCGCATTTATGTTACTTTTGAGTTCAGGTAATTCATCTTCCAAATTCCTGATTCAATTAAAACAAATTGCTGGGTGCTCCCAGTTGAGTATAGTACAGTATTAATATCTTCTGAATATCTTGAGTATGGTTTCATCTGAGGAGATTAGAGAAAAGTGTAAATTTATTTTGGTGGCCTACTATCTGGGTACTTTATCTGTTACTTTACCCTGGGCCATGCCAAGATCTCTTGTTTAAGCTTAGTTCCAGTCTGCAATCTCTGTTTAAAATAGAGAACTCCCTAAGACAATGGTGTTAAGGTAAATGAGTGAACAGATAAGATGGAAACTTACAAGATTATGTCCTCCTTTCCTATCCACATACAGTCATGTGCAACATGACAGACTCGCATGTATTATACAGTGGTGATCCCATGAGATTATGTTATTGTATTTTTACTGTAGGCTTTCTAGTTTAGATATAAAAATACCATTGTGTCTACAGTATTCAGTATAGTAACAAGCTGTACAGTTTGTGCCCCAGGAGCAATAGGCCACACCGTCTAGCCTAGGTGTGTAGTAGGTTATACCGTCTAGGTTTATGTAAGTACACTCTGTGTGGTTCACACAGGGACAAAATCACCTCACAATGCAATTCTCAGAACATATCCCTGACCCTAAGCGACACATCGCCTATCCGTAGGGTTAAGTACTAAAACAGGATGTGAACTCTGAGTGCTCCTTGACTCTTGTAAAGTAACGTGCTGTGGCAAATAACATTCACAGCAAAATATAGGTTAAAAGCCTGGAGCCCTCTGCATTGTCGCTTGTGTCTCATTGGCATTTTTTCTGTGGCACAATGAGAACACGGTCCATCTCTTGCTTTTTTGAGGAAAAAACTGGACAAGTGTGCATTTGGTCAAGGCATAGGAAATTATATGAAACATCCGCCGGCTGCGTTTCTTACTAACTGGTCTTGTTAAATGTCACCTTCATTTTTAAGGATTGTTCGAGGAATTCTTTCTCAGTCCTGCCACTAGTTGAGGCGCTGATATTGATGCTGAATGTTCTGAGCATTTTGCGGGAGAAGCTGCTCTATTGGCAAAGAAGGAAGGGTTGTGATGGTTAAATGGGGAGAGGTGAGGACAGACAAACAGCAAAAAATTACTACGTGACCGTAGTGGAGGATAACAAACTGCTTATAGGAAATTTTTCTCAAATCTCCTCATGTGGTTCCAAAGTACTGGTCAATACACAAAAATTGATTAGAAGTAATACGTAGCTAATGGTTAGTTCATTTTTTTACATCAAGATTTAATGAAAGTCAAGTTTTGATGACTGTTGTCTAGTAGATTTTTAAATTTTACTTTTATTCTAATGTTGAAATAATTTAAGCATATATAAAATTATGGAAAATAACGTAGACCACATGTGCCCATCATTCCTGTCTTAAGGTTTTTAAGGTCCAGTAAATGAAATGCCTCAAGTAGCTCATTTAGAAAGTAAGCATCTGCACTTTCTGCCTTAGATCATGCTGATACTCCAAATTAAATTGAGGCATAGAAAAAGTCTATTTTGACCATTTAAAATAGCCATTAGACAATCAGAACTGATTATTTGAAAAGTCATTGGCTTTGTAGAATTAAAAAAAAAAAACACTTGTTATTCCTTTCAGTTTTGTTCTGTTTGTTTCTCATAAATTTTTTATATTTGATTTATCTTTTCCTTCTCATTCTTTTTTTGTTTTCTTTTTGTTTCATTTGCTTCTACGCCATGTAACTGTATGTTAGGCTAGTAGCATTACCAAAGAGCTCCAGGGGAAAGAGCTAAAGCTTACTAACCTTCAGGAAAATTTGAGTGAAGTCAGTCAAGTGAAAGAGGCTTTGGAAAAAGAACTTCAGATTTTGGTAAGTACCTACTGGGAATCTGCATCTCAGGGTTTCTGGCCATTTCCTGTTTTAAAAATAATTCTCCATAAAGAGAGAAATTTTGCAGCTATTTATTTCCCTTCTCCTTCAAAGTGTTGACTTAGTGTGTTATTGGTTGTTAAATACTGTACCTTGAGGAGAATCAGATCAAACCCAAACTAACAATTAAGGTAGGTATTACTGTGTTTCGTTTGTTGTGTTTTTAAATCTATCCCTTTGCCTCTGGTAATGCACTGCTTTGGAATGTTACTGACTACTTAGTTTCACTAAACACAGGCACCTTCCAAGTGACACGTGGAACACAGTCAGGTTTCATGTACAAGGAGGTTCTTGTGCTATGCCTTCTCTCATCTGCTTTGCGGCTGCATGGGGCAGCAAGCCACCCATCCGTCCTGGTCATCGGCAGCCTCTATTGGCGAGGCAGGGTGCTGTCTAATAGAAGGAATGCAAAGAAATCTTTCTTATAACTCAGGTTTATCCTACATTAGCAAGTTACTTTTCTTTTTGTATATTTTCTCTTTCCTTAGTCCCAAGTTGTAAGACATGTTTTTTTCTTACCTTTTCTCAGCTTTCTTCCTTCCTCCTGCACCAAAAACTTGACCTTAAACAAGGCTGATAACCACGAACGGTGCCAGTGGTACCCACACATCATGGAAAGGGAGAGTTGTAGGCTTGCAGAGACGCTAGATAGGAGAAACAGTAGCTACTAAGAATTAGTTGTCCCAGACCTTTCACCTCCCTTCCTGTTCCCTATTTATTATACTTCTGTGCTAATAACAGTGGTAAATAAAAGTGTGTGATTTTTTTTTCCTTATCTAAGTGCCAATATTTACAGTATTCTACTTTTTTTTAATAGTAAGTATATAGCTGTGCTCTTCAGTATGGTAGCTGCTGTCCACATATGACTATGTAAATTTAAATGCATTAAAGTTAAATAACATTTGAGATTCAGTTGCACTAGCTACATTTTAAGTGCTCAATAGCCCCATGTGGCTACTAGCTGCAGCACAGTAGGAAACATTTCCATCATTGTAGAGAGTTCTTTTGGACTGTTCTGGTGTATAATATTTTAGCTATATTTTGAGAAGAAGTTGGCCTGGGAATCACCATTTTGTGAGTTGGTGTTCTTTAAGAAGATATTTTGAGGCCGGGCGCAGTGGCTCACGCCTGTAATCCTAGCACTCTGGGAGGCCAAG
>VBSM01003044.1:1190729-1211535 GCA_008086735.1 Cheirogaleus medius
TAGTAAGTTATTCCTCCATATACTCTTAAGAGAAAACATGCTACCATGAGTCTGGCTTTGGGAATAGCACAGGTGGGCAGCCTGTGGGCTTTGATGGACATGTGGCTCATGTGCCCATCTTTTTATAATCCTAGTTAGTTAGAAATACTCATTTAAAAATTCTCTTGGTGTAGCTAGCTCGAAGTTTATCTCAGGACAACCGGGAGAATGATTTTTAATTGTAATGTTTAGAAAAGAAGATCTTGAGCAGTAGGTGACTGATGGACCTTTTCAATTTAAAGAGTAGTTGACACAGACCTAGATACAAGATGTTGCACTCAGATTACTCTCAAAAATAAAAAGTTTCAGAACTCTGTTCACTGTCTCAGGCAGATTTCTAAGTTGAAGTTCTGCTATTTGATGAGTAGCAACATGACAGAGCATGCACACACACCACACGTGTATGCACATATGCATGCACTTACATAAGAGTGCACATTCATACCTGTGCACGCAGGTATACACGCATACCTCACACATGCACACGCACATATGCAAACCACACTCATTCATGTGTGTTTGTGCACGTATGGTAGTAATTGGTGCCTACATGTTTTAAATATGTTAGTTTTAATGAAACAAGACCAGCAACAAAAAGTAGATAGTATCATAGTTATAACTGATAGAAACTTTTTATAATTTGAAATCTTTCTATTCTGAATATCCAATTCTTTTTCTTTAGAAAGAAAAGTTTGCTGATGCTTCAGAGGAGATGGTCTCTGCTCAGAGAAGTATGCAAGGTATGTCTTACTAAAGTATGAGCAGATTGCTTTAGAGAATATCATACTCTCAAACTGGAGCTGGCCTCTGGAGTGCACAGAATAACTCACGGATTTGGGGAGGCAAAATAAAGCTGCACACCTGCTTCTTCGGTGTTCTGCACAGCGGTGTGGTTCATGGTGGGACTTTCTAGTATCCTGTGTTCTCAAATCTCACAAGCACATGATTTGATTGGGTTGTAAGACAGCCAAGCTCTAGATGGGTCATTGAATATGAAACATATTAAACTTTTAACTTTATCCTAAATAGAAACTGTAAGTAAATTACACCAAAAGGAGGAAGAGTTTAACATGCTATCTTCTGAATTGGAGAAACTGAGAGAAAATTTAGCAGGTAAGATGATGTCTCTGGTTACCAAACATTAAATATTTTATTAAATATAAAATCCTGGCTTCCCAGGATTTGAGACAGCTGTCGAATGTTCCATAACATATCTACTGTGCAGGTGTAACCTCCTCACACATTATGGTGATATACAGTAATGAAATATTTCTTTGAGATCTGTAACCTTCAGCAAGTCCTCTTTGCTCTGTTTTCAAAAGAACCAGAATCCACCACCTGTCACCATTTCCTCTGCTGTCCTTGCTCCAAACCAGTGAGCATCTTTCATCCGAACTACAGTGACAGCTGACCACCCAGGCTCTGCTTCTGCCCTTGCCCACTTCAGTCCATTCTTTACACAGCAGCCAGAGTGGTCCTTTTCAAGTGAAGTCAGATCATGTCGCTTCTTTGTGTAAGATCATCCAGCGGCTCCTGTCCCACCCAGTGAAAGCTGTGGTCCTTTCAGGATCAGGCCCCTTACCCCTTAGATTTCACCCCGACCACCCTCCCCTTGCTCACTGCGCTCCCATCATGTTGTCTCCTCACTCACACTTGGACATGTCAGATGCGTTCCTGCCCAGAGCCTTCGCACTTACTGTTCCCTTTCCTCTCACTTCCTACAGCCTTCACTCAAATGTCACCATCTTAACGAGGCCCCATCTAAAATGTTCACCTCCTTCCCAGCTCCTTTCCCTGCCTTAATTTATTTTTCCTCTTAGCGCTTACCACCATTTATTATACTGTTTCTTTTCTTTATCTTGTTTATTGTCTGTCTGTCGTCTTTGCTGGAATGTGATTTTCATGAGGGCAGGGATTGCCATATGCAAATATTACTGGAGCAAGGATGCACTCAATAAATTTTTGTCAATTTTAACACAGAGGTGCGATTCTTCTCTGTTTAGATATGGAGGCAAAATTTAGAGAGAGAGATGAAAGAGAAGAGCAGTTGATAAAGGCAAAGGAAAAACTGGAAAACGACATTGCAGAAATAATGAAGATGTCAGGAGATAATTCTTCTCAGCTGACAAAAATGAATGATGAGTTACGTCTGAAAGAAAGGTACACACAGATGTGTTAACAAGCATGCCTACGTTAGGCGGGGCTCTGCAGCAGTGCCTCCACAAGAGGGGAGACAAAACATTCAGGATTGTTGCATTCTAAAGTTTCCTGTCTCTGTTTCTTTCTATTATTACCTCATTGTGTCCTTGAATCAACTGTTTTAAGTTTCTAAAAGGGGTTCTACGATTCTGACATGTCAAGAACAGAGTTAAGAAATACAATATTATTTATAGACTTTTTGCTGACTTGCAAAGAAAAAGTAGTAGTTTACTAGTGGCAATAACATTGTTTACAGGTAGTTCAAAATATTTTCAACTTATTTAAATGTAATGATAAGTAATATTTATTAAGTGCTTACTATGTGCCGGGCACTATGCTAAAAGCTTCGCGTGGAGTATATTTTCAGATTCTCACAGTAATCCTGTGAGGTGAGTTTAGCATTTTTCCCATTTCAAAGAAAAAGAAACCAAGACTTCCTGGGGTTAAGTAACTTGCCTGAGGTTCCGGATCTGGGTCTTCTGGTCCAAGAGCCCTCGCTGTTCTCACTTACTACACTACACTTCCTCAGTGCTGCAGTTTCTTTTATCTTAACAGCTGTTCTTGGCTCTGTTGTGAGGTTCTTGTTGCTTTGATTTTTTTTCTTTTAAGAGCAGTCGTATAAAAATCAGATGTTTTCATTTATAAAACAAAAACTTTTATAGGACATTTTTAGTATCCTTAGAGCTCTACTTTTTAAAGTGTTACTACTTGCAAAGTCCTATTTACGTCCAGCTGTTCACCCACACACAGTTCAGAGCCACAGGTGATTGGTGGCCAGGCCTCAGTTGGGCAGCTTTGGTCAAACCTGCTGTGAGGCAGGTGTAGCTGCACAGGTGGTTGTGGTGTAGTGTCTTCTAGAAGTTCCATTTCTGTAGGTGTTTTATGAGTGTAAACTCCATAGATGACCCCAAGTTTTCCTCCTGTGTTCTCTGATTCCTCTGATAGCCTGTTTTCTAAGTCAGTGGCCATGTTTTCTATACATCTTTGTTTGGCCACACGGTTCTCTTTAAGGTAGAACTTGAAGTTATTTATTGTCATTTTTCTATCTTCTGTTCTCAAGAGGCACTGGAATGAATTTTTTCTGCAGTCTGCTAAAGTTTGAAACTTTCTAAATATGCATTTCCTTTAATATGTTTATTTTTCACTCATTTTTTCTTATTGACATAAAGTTAGAAACCTTCACAGTTATAGTAGTTGTTACTCTAAATAGTGTATTGATAACTCTCACAATTGTTAAACTTATTCTTTAGGCAGGTCATGTTTTCTGGCCTGTTTCAGACATTATTACTCATAACTCTTATAATCATTAATGCAATTGTTATCAATAATATATTTTTAATCTAATTCTTAAATTTAAAACATTCTTATGAAAAATCTGACACCTTGTATTGAAACTTGCTCTAGATGTGTAGAAGAATTACAGCAGAAACTTACAAAGGCTAACGAAAATGCAAGTTTTCTGCAGAGAAGTATTGGGGAAGTAACTCTCAAAGCTGAAGAGAGCCGGCAAGAAGCAGCTAAAAAGCATGAGGAAGAAAGGAAAGAACTGGAGAATAAACTGCTGGACCTGGTAAGGAGAGAATAAATGGGACTGCTTGCTGGCCAAGGGGCAGTATAGCTAAGGCTAGATGACTCACTCCTTCACTCGGGGTTTCTGCAGGAAAAGAAGGTGGAAACAAGCCACAACCAATGTCAGGATCTGAAAGCCAGGTATGAAGAAGCCAGTTCTGAGACAAATACCAAGCATGAAGAAATCCTGCAGAACCTACAGAAGGTGCTGTTGGACACAGAGGATAAGCTGAAGGCTGCACGAGAGGAGAACAGCAGCCTGTTGCAGGAGATGGAGGAACTGAAAAAACAAGCTGACAAAGCCAAAGTATGTTGTGGGAGAGACTTATTGCTGTTGCCTTATAGCTTACTCGAGTTCTGCATCAAGGCTGGAAGGTGGCTGCTGAGAAAGCAGCCACAGAGTTGGCTTCTACAATTGTTAACCTTCTGAGCATGCGGCAGGGTGGTAAATTCCATTTCCCGTGGCTTCAAGCATTTTGTGCCAACTGCTGCTCCTTCTCAGGGATGATGGCTACAGGTCTTTCCTCTGAGTGTGCTGTGTAGCCATCACCTCCATGCCGCTTGTTCCCCACCTGTCACAAAGATTCTTGTGTCGCCTGAGCTCTGTCTGCCTGCTTGTTCCTCTAATCTAGGCCCTGCTTGTTGCCACCTTGCACTAGGGTTAGGAGAGACATGTTGCAGGAAAGTAAGAGACAGAGCCCAAGTAAGTAGAGAATGAAGGCTGGAGAGAGCCTGGTTGGAGGAACAGAGTTGAGAACTCTAGAGAGGGCTTTTCTATGTCCCCAGGAAGGCACTGTGAGCTTATTTATAAAGAAGCTGGATTCGAGAGTAGTGAGGAAACATCCTATTAGTAGATAGGGTAGAACTCAATATATTGGACTTCACTTTATGGTGTCAGGATTGTATCTGTGCCATATATATAATATATATATATTTTTTTTTTTCTGTGACAGAGTCTCGCTCTGTCGCCCAAGCTAGAGTGCAGTAGCATCATCACAGCTCACAGCAACCTCAAACTCCTGGGCTCCAGCAATTCTCCTGCTTCAGCCTCCGAGTAGCTGGGACTACAGGGGAGTGCCACCACGCCTGGCTAATTTTTTCTATTTTAGGTACAGTTGGGGTCTCATTCTTGCTCAGGCTATCCTTGAACTCCTGGCCTCAAGCAATCCTCCCATCTCTGCCTCCCAGAGTGGTGGGATTACAGGCGTGAGCCATCACTCCCAGCCTCCCAATATATTTTTTGACTCTGGTAGCTTAATGACATTCAACCTTCCTACTACTATTTAACTTTTTATTGCTCAAAGAAAAGTCAATACTTGTCTTTATTTACTTTTAATGTGTTAGAGAAATGTTTATAAAGGAGTTTAATAGAAATTATAAAAGAGCATGTGTAGGACTTCAAACCAATCCCATTAAAAACCTCCTAACTAAGTGGACTGTGATATAATGTGTCATGTGAGGGGCCCACATTCTGCCTCTTCCACATGCTGACAGTCGAGGCTTTCTCCTCTCTTAAAACACCTCTATTTTCATGAGCCATTTAACACCGGATATCATTCCCAGATCTTTTGTCTTTGTGGTTTCCTTTACCTGGACAGACTCCAGTTTTTTAGTATTTCCTTTAAAATGTTGCAACCTGACCAAACTACAGCATTCCAGTAGATTGTGTAAGGCCTCACTAATTTTGTTTGTTGGTTTCATACAAGGATCATTTGGTTAAAATGCCAGGATTATTCCCCCTCCAAAGTTGTCTGTAGCTGATTTCAGTGGATTTTAATGAGTTATAGACTCTGGAGAATCTGATGAAACTTAAGGATGTTTTCCCAGGAGTGTTTGCATATGCAGTCAACAAGTTTTATATACTATTTCGAGAGGTTCATAGAGCCCACCAAGCCTCCAAGTTCCCTAGTTTAAGAGCCAGTGGTCTGTAGCTGTGCTCTCCAATACAGTGTCCACCAGCCATGTGAGATGATTTAAATGTGTTACATTTTAATAACATTAAACACCATATCAGTTGCACTCACCACAGTAGTGCTCAGTAGTCAGTGGCTACTATCCATTTATATCATTGCAGAATTTTCTGGACAGCCCCAGTATAGACACTGTGGTCAAATTATCTTACAAATCAATACATTTAAAAAAAACTATCCATTTTGGTCACTCAAGGCTAAAATTAGTCTGTATTTTTTAATAAGTTATGGGTGATATTGGGCCTAAATCACTCTCAGCCCAGTGACTGTCGTTTAGTAAGTAAGGTCCTGCATTTGGTTTAAAAGACAACAATTTATTTTCCCTTGTTATACTTCTCCTTTTTTTTTAGTTAAAACGTATTCACTTTTTGTAGTTCTTTGAATTGTGTATTTAAAAATTCTTCTATTCTAATGTAGAATCGTTTCTACTTTAGAAATAATTGGATAATTAGAATGGCAGGAAAGAATCTTATGCCCTGGTGTCAAAATCATGCTACTGTCTTCGTCTTCGGATACCAGGAATAATTTGATAAGTTGTTTCAAAGATAAAATAAGCTAATAGATAAATAAGCACTTTACAAAGCTAAACTTGCTTTGTATTATCTTTTTATGGGCTCTGTTTATCTAGTTTCTTTATCTTGTTATTCAGATAGTTTCTATAAAGTTTACTGTAGAAATTTTGAAACACTTATGATTTAGGTTATATTATTTGGGCTTGCATTTGTCTGCTTGATTTCATTTTTGTTTCCATTCTTCCCATCTTTTGTTTCTGTAGTCGCTAACTTATTTGTTAACATCAGCCAAAAAAGAAATTGAACTAATGTCAGAAGAGCTGAGGGGTCTGAAATCAGAGAAGCAGCTTCTTGCACAGGAGGGAAATGATTTAAAGTTAGAAAAAGGTTCACTTTTGTCAAAGCTTGTAGAGGTGGAGGCCAAAATAACTTTACTTCAGGAAGACCATCAGAAACTGTGGTCAATAAATGAAACTCTTAATTTAGAAAAGGAGAAAGTCTTAGAAGAAAAGCAAGATGCTGAAAAGCTTTATCAGCAGGAACATCTCAATAATGAAGCTTTGGCTGTTGAGAGAGAGAAATTGCTTCAAGAAATCAATATTGTACAGGAAGAACTCTTGAAGATAAATATGGAAAATGAGTCTTTGCAAGCTTCCAAGGTGAGCATGCAGGCACTTATTGAAGAGCTCAAGTTCAGCAAAGATACTTTGATTGCTAAGTTTATGAAGGATCGGGAAGAAAAAGATCACCTGGAGGATCAGATCAAGAAACTTATTACCGAAAACCTTGTCTTGGCTAAAGATAAGGATGACATTATTCAGAAGCTTCAGAGCTCTTATGAGGAGGTAGTCAAAGATCAGAAAACCTTGGCACAGGAGATCGAAGATCTCACAGCTGAGAAAAAGTCAGCTTTAGAGAAACAGTCAAGTCTCGATAACATGTGCATAGCCTTAAAGGTAGAACGAGATAATCATCTTCAGAACAACCGAGACCTGCAGTTGGAGAAGGACATGCTGCTTCAAGATCAGGAAAAGCTGCGTGCCAACCTGGAGGCCGCGCTCCAGGTCCAACAGCTGCTCCGCATGGAAGCCAGTGGGCTGCATGGGCAGCTGGATGATGCCAGCAAAGCTCTGAGAAAGGCGGAGCTGGAGACGGTGCAACTCCAGGCCACAAACTCAAGCCTCACGAAGCTGCTGGAAGAAATTAAGGCCAGTCGGGCAATCACAGATTCTGAGTGCATCCAGCTTCTGCATGAGAAAGAAACCCTGGCCTCCTCTGAGAGGAGACTTTTGGCTGAAAAAGAAGAACTTTTAAGTGAAATTAGGATCATCACTGAAAAACTAAGCAAATGCTCAGAAGAGGCTGCCCGTATTGAGATGAGCCTGAATGAGAAGATCAGTTATCTAACTTCTGAGAAGGAGGTGGTTTGTCAGAAATTTACTAAGCTTAAAAAGCAGCAGGACAGTCTCTTGAAAGAAAAATCTGCACTGGAATTGCAAAATGGAGATTTACTTGCAGAGAGAGAGAATTCCATCAAAGCCATAGGAGACCTTAAAAGGAAATATGATCAAGAGTCTGCGAACAGAAGAATCATTGTGCATGAGAAGATGAAACTACTTGGTAATATTGATGCTTTGAAGAAAGAGCTTCAAGAGAGAAAAAAGGAAAACCAAGAACTCGTGGCCAGCAAGTCTGATCTCTCTTTGATGCTCAAAGAGGCACAAAATGCCAAAAAGAATCTAGAAAAAGAACACACTAACATATTGCATGCAAAGGAGAGTCTGAATGTTGAACTTAAGACTTGCTGTTCTGAAAAGAACATTTTGTTGAGGGATGGCTTGAGCCTGCAAGAGGAGTGTCAGAAATTAAGTGAGGAGATCCACGAAATGCGGCAGTCCTTAATCCTGGAACAGGAAGCCAGAGCAAAGGAGAACGAGTCATCCCTGTATGAAAAAAATAAACTTCACGGGAGAATGGTGCTCCTGGAGCAGGAGGTGGAAGAGTTAAGAGTGTGTACGGAGGCGCTGCAGTCTGAGAAGTTTGTGCTGATCCAAGAGAAGACCAAATCGGAGCAAAAAGTAGTAGAGATAATTAAGGAAAAGGAACTCTTGAGTGCAGAAACAGCTCAACTCGCTGCCAACATAGAGACTCTGAAAAGCGATTTTGCTTCCTTGTCCAAATCCAAGTTGGAACTGCAGGAACTGCACAGCTGCCTCACCAAGATTCTGGATGACCTTCGGCTGAACCATGAGGTGACCCTGGCCGAAAGAGCCCAGGTGGTACAAGACAACAAGAACCTCCTAGCAGAGAAAAGAGAGATGATGCTGGAGAAGGACCAGCTCCTGAAGGAGAAGGAGAGCCTGGCGGAAAGTTACTTCATCCTTCAGAAAGAGATCAGCCAGTTGGCCCAAACCAACAGCCATATTTCAGCCAACCTCCTAGAATCTCAAAATGAAAACCGTACTTTGAGGAAAGACAAGAGCAAGCTTACCCTTAAAATTAGAGAGCTCGAGACTCTTCATTCATTTACGGTAAAGTGAGAGGTTCAAGTATGAGCACCTGGGCTCCTTACTAACACTGTACACTAACTTTAGTGGCTTAGGTGATTTTTCTTCATTTCTGCTCATGGAAATCCACCCCATTAAATCAGTTGCTTGGATGTCTCAAGCTGTTTATTACAGTCTGTCTGAAAAGGAGATTCTTTACTAAATATCTAATTGTAGTAGTCTCTTCTCATTTGAAAAAATCACAAACTGTGAATAAAAAGGATTTATTTTTTAATTTAAGGAGAAACTTCTTGAAAAAGTTAACTGTGGTTCTTAAAGGCTTAAGAGCTACAGTGAGATGGGCACATCCTGAATATAGTATCTGTTTGACTTTTAACTGTGGCACTGTGTCCATTTGGAGTTGGAAGATTCCATTGAAATCTTCATGGCTGGTAATTAGATAGGTATAATACAGAATTCCCATAAACTTTATTAGACCACATGAAATTATAAGCAACTACCTAAAAAGATTTTAATTTTCTATTTTATTAGAGACGGGATCTCGCTATATTGCCCAGGCTAGACTCCTGGGCTCAAGCAATGCTTCTGTCTCAGCCTCCCGAGTAGCTGGCACTACAGTAGCTGGCACCACCATGCCTGGCTAGATTTTAATTTATTTTTATGATTATTTTTATATCTTTTTATGATTACTTTTGATATTTAGCAGCTAAGAATTTGTCTCCATATGCATATATCTTTTTTATTCACAGCCATATTTATATTCATTACCCTCAGCTGCTCTCATAGACTTCTCCACTAAATGCTTCTCATTTAACTCTTGAGCCTTATGTTAGAAGTGCCCAAATAATTTTTATTTTTATTTTAAAAATTGCCAACCTAAATTTTGAATGATTTCAAAAGCCCCAAATTTGAAATAGCAAGGATAGTATTTTTAACTTATATGATTCAGAGAATTTCAGCTATATAAGGATGTTACTGTTTATTATCACTAAACAGTCTCTTAAATATAAGTCAGAATGAAGAGAGCATGCTTGTCAGTGTAAGTAACTTGGAACTTTCATTGAAAGATGTAAGTCTAGAGAGTCTGAAAATATGCAAATTGCGTAACAGTTGACTTAATGAGAAATGGCACGAAAGGGTCTGCTCCCTTGTTCCACTTCAGAGTGAAGACCTTTCGTGTCTTGATCTGTGTGTTTGAGCACTGGTGACTGACTCACGCTCTGTGTGTGCCTCCCCTACCCACACAGACACTGAGCAGCCTGATCGTCACCTAACGGTGTCGGCGAGGGGTGTCCTCATTTCTCACAGTGTTCTCTTGTATTTAGGCTGCTCAGACAGCGGAAGATGCCATGCAGATAATGGAACAGATGACCAAAGAGAAGACCGAGACGCTGGCCTCCTTGGAGGACACCAAGCAAACAAATGCAAAACTACAGAATGAAGTAATCAGATTTAAATGGCTTTTTGTACAAAGAACAGCTTACCGGCTTCATGGAATATTTGATCATTAACTCAGGATTGCTTATTTTTCTGAAGTGTGGCCTTACCCAGGTTTGCTCTATGATAGTGGGTTGGATGAATGTACACCAGAGCCATGATAATGCTAAATAAAGTGTATTACTTCATTGCTTACTCAGTAGGATCAACCGGTACCAGTTGAGGGGAAGCCCTAATAGCGTGGCTTTCTAAGACAACTGTTTAATGACAGCCCTAGTGAGAGGAGACACTGATGGCATCCTCTAGTTTTTGTATTCTTTGTCTTACATCACACACGTTGTTTTTCTCTTCTCTTCCCCAACTTCAAGCCATGAAATTCCATTCCTCAGCCCTGAGTTTGATGTAGGTCTTTTCTTGGCCTAATTCGGTACTGATTTCCTTTTGTGTCATCTTGAATGAGTCACTTCTGGAGCTGGGACAAATTTGTGGCATCAAGATATTCTGATTCTGTCCACAAGTAACATTTCTCCTTCTGTATCCTTCTATGATTCCTCTACTCCCACCCTCCCAGCTCATAACTACCCTTCCTTCCTTTGGAAAGCTGTTAACTAAATCCTAAGCAGACTGTTTCACGGAAATGGCTGTGGGAAGTTCTGTAGAACTACAGGTGCTTTTTAAAATAATAGGCAGGTAAGACATTAAGGAATGAAAACAAGGGGAGGGGATGGCCAAGCTGAGGAGCCACTGTGAAGACCAGCCCTCCTCATTGTGGAGGGACAGAGATAAAAATCTATAAAGACATGAACATTTTGAGGTAATTATAGAGTAAATAACAAAACTTCACATACATTCATATAATGGAACTGACAATCCTAACAGAAAAAGACAAGCTAAAAATATAAAGGCATTTAAAAAAATCATAGATATTAATCAAAATTAGAAAGCTAAAGTAAATGAGAAGATTTTAGGGAATGTCTCTAACGTTTAGGGATGGAATCAAAGAGAACTGTTTCCTTCCTAAACATACCCCTTTTGTTACAGCCAGCATACAAGACTGGATGAACCATTTCTTGGACCCATTGTGATATTTTGTTTTTATTATTCTCTAAATCTGGAATGTTGGAGGGCATTATAAGGAAAGTAGGGGTATTAAAACTAGCAAGACACTTTCTAGGACTCCTGACTGGTGGCATGCGACGTGGCCAAAGGAGACTATTACACAAGGCCCCGAAAGCCAGCACAGCCTGGGAGCATACTTGAGGCACAGAGGCCTGTCCTTGACAGGGGCTCCGCACCTAGAGCCCCAGCCACCTGCCGGTGCCTCTGGTCATCCCTGCTCATCCCAGTAACACGTCTGCCTTTCCAGCAGGGGCCAGACCCTAAGGTGACTGTGTCCCCCGGGGGCAGGTGAATGGGGTTGAATGGGTGTGAGTGCCCTTCAGTCCTAAGACATGGCTTTTTCATCTTCAGGTTCAAGTTCGGATGGATAACTAATTTTTTTTCAACCTACAAGTATTTTGATTCAAATAATTTTTGTAGTGAGGACTATGTGAATCTGGGACTGACACTGAAAAATGTCATATCCTAAATTACTAATCTACGGGGAAGGAAAGGAGTTTCTTTTCATTACAAAAAATAATTCTTGCTGATGTCATTGCTTTGCAATTTATTTCTCATTTTTTTAAGATGGATCATATTGAATAGCAAGTTCAGTGATTACTAAGAATTTACACAAGATGAAAGAAAACTTCAGTTTTAATTTATGTATTAATAGCAATTTAGTGTGACATTTTGGCCAGATGTATAGGAAATGTTGAACTAAATGTGTAAGGAGGAGGTTTGCAGTTTATAATAGATTTGTCATTTGTACTCTCTTCACCCAGGTGACTTTTTTTTTGTTTGTTTTGCAAGTGATTAATTTCATCGTTCTTTTTAATAAACATTTTCATGAATAATTTGTCCAGTCATGTCATTGGAAAATGAAATAATTTCATCAAGTTTTTTTCTCTTGGTCTTAAAGTTGGACACACTTAAAGAAAACAACTTGAAAAATGTGGAAGAGCTCAACAAATCAAAAGAACTCTTGACTGTAGAGAATCAAAAAATGGAAGAATTCAGGAAAGAAATGTAAGTTTATCTCCTGAGAGAAATTGTGGAACTTATTTTAAATTTAAAAAGCGAAAACAATGGTAATTATTTTTTTAAATATTTGAAAATTACATGAAGTAAAAAGTAATGGTCATCCTTCCATACCCCAAACACTATTGCATACCCCAGAAGTAACCCCAATCTCCATTGTTAAGTCAGAACTACAGCTAACTTAACGGATCAAGGTGAAGTATGTGCTGGCTGATGAGTTATATTTGGCATTTGAGTGTAACTTTATAAAGCCTTATGAAAGTACAAATAGAATCAGAGGTTTAAAATAATGCGTTTACATGATAGCCCATCTTAACATTTGGAAATGTCAGACCTTTTATTAATAAGTCCCTTAAAACCCTTTTTATAGGGGGAAAAAATCCCAGCATGTCACTTTTGAGATTTTCAATATCTCTATTTTAAGAGTACTTAAATCTTCTGGCACAGAAATTAAACAGCCAGCATTTTGGAAGACTCTTTAAAGTTAACGTTTACCCATCAATCTGCTGCCCAGTTTCAGGCAGGCAGACTGTTCGTGTTTCCTTTGTTGACCCTTTGAAGTTTGGTTATTGTAGTTAGAGATTGGCATTTATCTGGCGTTCAAAATTGTGGTGACAGGGTAGATTTCACTTGGTGTTCTATTCTGATAACTGCAATGTGTCAACTGTGTGATCCTAAAACTCTAAAGCCAATTAATCTGGTGAACATTTGAGCATGTCTTTTGCGCGAGGTACAGTTAAGCTGGCAAGGATACGAAGATGGATTATGTGTGGTCCCTGCCCTTCAAGGGTATGCCATTTGTTTCTGATTCTAATAATGCAAATAGATGGGATCCAAACAAAAAGAAAAGCATCAGTTCCAGACTGCTCTTCTGAGCCACCGTCCTCAGTGCTATTTGTTGATCGAGTTTGGATTAAACTAGTATGTGTCTAGTTCTTTTGAGAGTTCTTAAAATTATCTCCTGGGAATAATTTGATCTGAGCTACATACTCGCTTGAAGAGATGCACAGCTCATGATATTGATGACAGATTTCCTTCCTGAGGCATAGTTTTGATGACATTTCTCTAGATTATGTTTAAGCAGTTCCCAACAATTCCATTTACACAAATTTACAAATTTACAATTGTGATGATGGCATTCGGAGAGGCTTCAATTTCTTTGGCCTGCCAAAGCCAAATAACGCAAATAGGTGATGGGCCACTGGGACAGGAAAAACAAAATCTGTTGTTCGAATGTGGGAATTTAGTTATAGTCAGTGAGGGTGGGTTCAGTTATAGTTTAGGAGTTTCTTCCCCTCGTGACAAGGCATTGTGCTAAGATGGAGCATTTGGAACGTAAGTTGACTTCAGTCCATTGGTGTCACACAGGCAGCTGGGGAGGGAGGAAGCGAGCGGCAGGAGGAGATTCCTCACCACCCTCCCCTGCCACAGCCCCACTTGCGAGCTCTGGGCCATACCAGGTAATGGAGGTGCAGGGCTGGAGTGGAGCTAGCCAAGGGAGCTCTTAGGATTTGGATAAAACTCCTCTTTCCTGCAATACTACCTGGCATTTCTTGTAGTGGTCGTTGCTAGTACTTCAGTGAGATGACTCTTTCGTGTCTGGAGTCTTCGCTAAATACTGTTGTGTCACCCACCCCCAGTTCGTGTGGGGTTGGTTTCGCCCCTCTGATGAGGTAAATTGTTTCTGTGCCCCCTTCTTTGAGTTATTCCAATAAAAAGCTTAACTTTGTGCCCGTGGAAGCAAAGGATTGGGAAGAAGAGATTATGGCCCCAGCTGCTGTCACTCTGCCCTCAGCCTGTGCTTAGCTGTCCCTGCTGCTGCATTCCCCAGACCTCTGACCTTGGAGCAAAGTGGAGTGAGGAGGAACCAGCACCCAGGGCAGAGCACGCCTGGGCTGCTTTGGAGTCTTTCCCTTTTTCCTGCCCCACCAGACCGGAGGGAATCATGTCTTCCTGTCATTTAACGTGGCACACCATGGCCAGGACTCTTAGCAGGAAGGAGGGGCAGTGGGAGACAGGCGGTAGCATTCCATAGAACCCGGTGGAGGGAGGCATGGGGCAGCAGGTTGAAAAGGCCCTGCCCCCCTGACTCGTTGTTCCCTGCTCTAGACTTAGCCAGATTTCAAGGACCATCCGACGTGAGAGGACTATGTGATGGGACCAGTGCTTCTCAGAACAGGGCAGTCCATGTGCCGTTCCTTAGTCTCGTCCTCGGTGCTCACAGCTAGGTGGGCAACTGTTTGCTTTCCCTGTGGTTTACATGTATATGGGGTTCTTCTTATCCTCTGGAGCTTTTTTGGTGTTTCTCCTCATCTAAACACTTCCTCTGGAATACTGTCCTTGCCCCTGGAAACCAGCACATGTAGCCAGGTGTTCCTTTCCTGTATGTACGTACTAGACTGGTTTAGGAAGGCTCTTGGTTTCAGTTAGGCAGCTCCTATTTTCAACTGGAGATCAACACAAAATGGTTTCTCATGCATGTATAATTTTGGATCTTAGGGGATGTAAGAGAAGCAATCTAATTTTTATCTTTAATTACTCACCTGGCATAGTAATAAATCTAAAATACATTTAGCATGACAACAGACTCATGATGGATTCATAAGTAAAATATTTGCAAGTCAGTATTAACAATGTTTATTTTGTCTCTCAGTTTCAAAACTAATCTTTTCTATTTCAAGGCATCTTGTCATGTAGAAAGAAAAGTAGTTTCTTTAAAAATTGTTAGAAATATTTTCGGAGGTATTTTCAGAGTCATTCACTGAATGTTTCTGGAATTTGTGTTTTTGGACCTTCTTTTTTCTATAAAATGTATTACCTATGGCCCACTAAGAAAAAATGAAAAAATGTTCCTATATTTGGATTGCAACTGAAGTCATCTGCCAATTGTAACTCCTATTTTTTCAGTTCTGGTACTTACTGGCTTATTATTTGGGGCAAGTTGTTTTACTTCTCGAGCTTTAGTCTTCTCATGTTAAAATATAAATAATAACATTAGCCTCCTTGGGCTTTGAGGATTATATGTTAAAATGTACATAAGAGCATTTTGTAAATTTTAAAGCATTATATATCATTTTTATAGGTCAATACTTTAGGACATTTTGGCTACTTTTAGATTACCTCTTTGATGCCTTGTTTTAATTTTCCTTACTGTGGGCTTAAGAGAGAAGAAACAGGACCACAAACTTAGCACTCTGATAAGCCACACAAATGCTGAGACCAAACGGCCCCTCATGAAGGCAGCGACCACCTGGGAAATAAAACTTTTGGCTTATGATAACTTCATCATGAGAAAAATGTCCTGATTTGTTAAGAATTGACGGACTTGAGCCAGAGGATAAACTTTAGCTGTGATATGTATGTGTGTGTATATGTGTGTGTATACATATATACCCATAATTAAAATCAAGCCTCCCAGCTTTTGAATGACTAATTACCTGAGGCTAAAATTCCTTCTCCACTTGCTAAATAAACATCTCTGTAAAAAGCCTAATTTAGTATGCTAAGAGAAATTTTGTGTAGATTTATTTCCCCAAATCTACATGAGGTCATCCCAATATGGATATTGTAGGTAGATGGAGAATTAAAAACTGAGAAAATTGAATACGCCAAGCACTGCCACCCATTAGACAATTGAAGTTAAAAATAGATGTGTTCATGCATCAGCAGATGGATTCATACCCAGATGACTTGATTCAGAATTCAGCCACGTATGACAGCTTGCTAAATGGAGTTTAACCAGCACAGATTTACTTAAAATTTATAATTGCATCAAAGCCCTCTATAACATAAAACTAAAATTTATTGATCAGATAAAATATTTTGTGTATTTGCATATAAAGGATAATAATTTAGGATGTATCTTTTGGATTAATTTTAATAATGGGAAGATGCTTCCAATACCTAGCCTCATATTTTATATGCTAATGTTCATGGTATAGGTTAGCAGCCTGTGTTATATTTGTATTTGCTTCCTGTAATTACAAATTAACATTGTGGAAAGAATACTACCAAAATAAAACAACTGTTATGTAATTAGAAAACTGTATTTCTTCTGGACATTCTGTCTCTAATTGTCCTAAAAATATACTCAGGTTTACATCAGCAAGCACTTGACTCTGACAGACACTGGTAAATGGGACCATTGGATTTTTATTTCTTCCAGTGAAAACCAAATCATGTATTTGTGTAGTTAGAAGCAGCAAATTAAGTCATGTTATCAGCATACTGGGTTTTAGTGTAATTACCTAATGGAAATATTCCTAAAGGCTAGAGGGCTGTACTGACCAGCTCATTTGTCATTTATTTTATAGCAAAATTCCTTTTTGTATGAGATAAGTGTGGGCGGTGGGAATGGCGGCATAGTGTTTATGGGGTTTTAAAAAAATGAAACAATCGAGGGTGGCAGTCCTCCTCCTGAGAGGTTAAAGCCATTAGGCCCCTCCTGCATGTAGATAATAGTGTCTCCAGTTATTATAGATCCCATCGGGCACGTGACCCAGATATATTTTCCTCAGTGCTACGAAGCTGGTTGTCTCCCACAGTTTCCTTGCCTGTCTTGTTTCTATGGTAACCCTGCACTCACTGTCCTTGCAGAGAAACCCTAAAGCAGGCAGCGGCTCAGAAGTCCCAGCAGCTTTCAGCATTGCAAGAAGAGAACGTTAAACTTGCTGAGGAGCTGGGGAGAAGCAAGGACGAAGTCACAAGTCATCAAAAGGTCAGTGTCCTTTGGCGAGGGTTTCCAGTTCTGCCATGCCGATGCTGCTCCTGTTGGCGGTGTGCTTGGAGACTGCTCAGATGTGCTCCGTGTGGCTGGGTCATTCCGAATGGAATTTCAAGTTACCCGTGTTATGTCTCCTCCTTTTCGAGCGTGCTGTTGTAGGATTTAGGATTTAGGGGTAGGAGTGAATTGACAGGTCCTTTAAAAAAAAAAAAAAGCCATAAAACACTAGAACTTGTAAGCAAGTAGAAAATAAGATCTTTATTAGATGAACTTATAGCAGTACATTTAAATGGGAAGAGGAACAATATCTTCTCCCTGCTACTCCTTGGATCTCAAAATTATTTTTCTCTTAAGATTTTTTTCTCTCTTCAATCAAAATGGATTTTAAGGAAATAGATTCCAGGAATATGGATTTGATGTGAAGGTTGGCAGCTAATTTAAAGTATAACTCTACTTTTCTTTAAAAATTTCCTAATGGACTACATATACATGTACACTGATTTAGAGTGTGTGTTACAACTGGATTGAACTATAAGCAAATCACAACCTATTTGCTTCCATATTTAACTTACAGTTTTCTGACAGAAGTTAATTAAATATGAGAACAAAATTGATTTTAAAGAATGCCGTCTTCTGCTTTTTATACTTCTCTGACAGTTGAATCAAAGTGCTGAATTGTTAGTTATATCTGACCTCAGAGCAGCAGCTTGAAATTATGTTTTTAAGAGACTTTTGCTGTGTAGTTATTAAGTCTTGGTTTGTACTCCAAGGGAAAAATTTTTTTTCCCTCATTTTTTGTTGCAAACGTTAATTCTCACTTAGGACGGAATAGTTTGGGGTAATTGTATTTGAGTACCCATTGACGTGGTGCAGTTTGTTGAGAAAGCACTTTTTGGAGAGTTGATTTCAGACTTTAAAATCTTCATTATAGCTTTCCACAGTTTTCTTATTTCATGAAAGAATTGCCAGACTCCCAGATGATGATGATGCTAGTCGTGATAGTAACTAACATTTATTGGCTCTTACTATGTGACAGGCACAAATAAACGATAGCTATCATCTCACTTAAGCACTACCATAATTCTAAGAGATGGCACTGTTATTATCTCCATTTGTAAAAGAGGAAATGAAAGCATAAAGAAGATAGTAATTTGCTCAACATCATTCAGCTAGTAGTGTTTTTCATCTTCTGATTTGGATCCAGAAAAGAATCAAAGTGTGTTGACTCAGTTAGGGTCACTGCACTCTCCTTTGATCCATCAGTTTGTGAGAAACTGGAGTTCATGAAGAATAGAAGCCCTTTGATCAGAAGAGGTGGTGGTTTTCCTGGCACAAGATAGAGCATCTGAAACATTTGGCATCTCCAACATCAGCATGTCTACAAGGACTTGGAAGAGAAGAATTTTGGCTAAGTGCCTAGTCTGCTTCCGTCTCAGCTTATCTCATTTCATTGAAAGTCTCTAGTAGAGAGAGCGTTCCATAAACAGGAAGAACCCAGATCATCCTCTCGTCTGATGTTGTGACCTTAGCTGCGTGGGGGATTACAGTTCTTGTCTCTGTCATTGAGAACCGGAAGGGATTCAGGAAACATCATGATTCCTTGGGCAGAGTTTCCAGGGCTTCTCTCCATCCTAGCTCTATTCTCTTTTGCATTAGGGATTTCAATTCACTTCCTACTAAGAAGGTTTTGTGATTAAAAGTTTGAAAATCAGTCACTTTGCAGGGGGTTAGAAAATAATGCCTACAAAGAACAGCAAAGAAAGTGATTTCCTTTTAAAGAATGAGATGGATTCTTGGGCCATTTGTACTTCTCTGTGTTTAGCTGAGAAGATAGAAACACATGGGTGTAAATTAAAACACGGTAGGCTTTGATGATGGAGATTGTTAAACATGATATTGATTACTAAGCAAGATTACAGATCATTCTTCCCATGATACATGTATTTCAAAAGAGTGGAGAGAATCACCCATAACTTAGAAGCAACCTTAGTTTATTGGAGACCGATTAATTCATCGGGTTCTCTTAACTGTATAGTCTCCAAGAATCTAGAGTGGTGTTTACTTCTGTAAAATTATGAATTTTTACTCAGTTACTTTTTATAGTTAAGTCAAACTGTTGATCAGCTGTGTTAGAGATATATACAGAGCTACAGTGTTTGGCAAAAATGCTATTAAAAAAAGAATTTTAATTGTACTACAGAAATATTTAGAGTTTCATTCTAAAATTAAGACAGCGGAGACTAGATTGACATGGAATAGATAAAAACTGACCAGGACCTGGGTTTTCTCCTGGTCCTCTATTTAGTGGCACCATGATTCATTGAACGTTTACTGAGCTCATTGCTTCACCATTTTTTCACTGAATCATCACAACCTACCTCTGAGATAGTAAGATTATTTTGTAGGTGAGCAACAGAGGCTCAGCAGTGAAGTAACTTGCAAAGGATACACAGTTAGCAGTGGAAGAGCTGAGATTTCAAATTGTGTCCCATTCTGAGGCCTATTTTTCCTGCTATTATCCTATACTGAGAATGAAACTTAATTGTACTTAATTCATAATTATCGTAGTTAAGATAAAAACAAAAAACAAAAACCTGTGGCCAGGCATGGTGGCTCATGTCTATAATCTCAGCTACTTGGGATGCTGAGGTGGGAGGATCACTTGAGTCCAGGAATTCGAGACTAGCCTGGGCAACATAGCAAGACCCTGTCTCTTAAAAAAAAACCTACCTAAGAACTAGAAATGTGATAGGTGTAGGTCAAACAGTGCTATTAAAATGCACTCTGAACTCTACTGATACATTTTTTTCTGCCTCAAATGTTTATTTTGCTTAGAAAATACAAAACATCCCAGAATCTGTTCTGCATCTTAAGAATTTCACTAGGATTATTGGCAAAGAGTTTTTAACTTCCTTAGAGAAGCCCCCTCTAAGGGGGCTATTTCATTTCATTCAATGAGAAAGGCTCTTTCATTTCATGTTTGTCATTTTTACTTTAACTAAATAAATCTTTGTCAGGATTTCTTAACCAAGTTCTCAAGAGGTTATTTAGAAGTGAGGTTATTTATTGAAATATTTATTTCAAATATTGATTGAAATAACCCGACAGTGGTTTTGTAGAGCACTTTCTCTTTTCATCACCTTAAAAAGGTTATTTAGGAAATTCTGAAATAAAGAGAACTAATCAGGAGCAAAGGTTTGAAACCCCGTTTGCCTTGGTTGACAAGGGAGCACCATGTGCGTTTGGCACTGGGGGAGGGTTCATGTGCTCGCGCTGGCAAGACCAGAAACAAAACCCTCCTGTGTACGTTCTCTGTCGCCTGCTTGAGACATTCTCCCTGAAACTAAAGTTGTTTCTTTAAATCTCCAGAGTATTGCACTGAATGGATGTACCATGTTTCGTTCATCCATTTGCTTCAGGAGTTCACGCCCCCTTTCTCTACTGGTGTGGTCACCAGTGCCCCAGTGTCTACAGCAGCTGCCTCGAGTTGCCCCTCTGGGTCTTCTGTGGGACAGGGAATCTTTCTCATTTCCTTAACAGCAGTTCTAAATCTTGCCCCACTGTTCATCCTTACAACCCTGTCTTCTTTTTTAAAAATTTTCAAACTTTTTTAAAAACAGTAATCTCTTTCTGCCTTATTTTCCACCTCCCATTTTCCCCCACCCCCTGCTATCTGCTTTTTGCCACCGCAGTGCACTCTTTTTTTTTTTT
>VBSM01003044.1:1219863-1239631 GCA_008086735.1 Cheirogaleus medius
AAAAAAAGAAAGAAAGAAAAAGATACAGCATGCAAACAGTAACCAAAAATAAGCTGGAGAGGCTATAATAGTATCAGACAAAATAGATTTTAAGGCAAAAGTGTTACTATAGATGGAGAAAGATGTTCTATGATGATGAAAAGGTCAATCCATCAAGAAGATATAACAATTATCAACATATATGCACTTAATAACAGCTCCAAAATACATGAAGCAAAAATGGACAGAATTAAAAGGAGAAAAAGACAGTTCAGCAATCATAGTTGGAGACTTCAATACCTCATTTCAGTGATGAATAGAACAACTATACAGAAGATGAAGAAGGAAACAGAAGACTTATCACGAGAAACTGACTAGACCCATCAGTCATCCAAAGAGCCCTCCATCTGACGACAGCAGAATGCATGTACTTCTCAAGTGCACGTCGAGCATTCTCCAGGACTGGCTATATGTTAGGCCATGAAACAATTTTCAACAAATTTAAAGGGATTGAAATCTTTCAAAGTATGTTCTCTGACATTAATAGAATGAAGTTAGAAATTGTACATAAAGAAACTTGGGAAATTTAAAACATCATGTAAGGCCGGGCACGGCAGCTCCCACCTGTAATCCTAGCACTCTGGGAGGCCAAGGCAGGTGGATTGCTCAAGGTCAGGAGTTTGAAACCAGCCTGAACAAGAGCGAGACCTCGTCTCTACTAAAAATATATAGAAAAAATTAGCCGGGCATGTGCCTGTAGTCCCAGCTACTCGGGAGGCTGAGGCAAAAGGATGGCTTGAGCCCAGGACTTTGAGGTTGCTGTGAGCTAGGCAGATGCCACGGCACTCTAGCCTGGACAACAGAGTGAGACTTTATCTCAAAAAAAAAAAAAAATCATGTAGTCTTATGTATTTAGCTTCTTTTACTTAGCACAATGTTTTAGAGATCCATCCATGTTGTTATGTTTATCAGTAGTTTCTTTTTTTGGTGAATGGTAGTTCATTTGGGGTTATATCACACTTTGTTTATCCATTTGGACATTGGGTTCCAGTTTGGGGCCATTATGAGTAAAATTGCTTTGAAAATTCATTAACAGGCCAGGGCATATGTTTTCATTTATCTTGGATAACTGTCTAGGTGTGGAATTTCCTGGTATGGTAAGTATATGTTTAGCTTCATAAGAAATTGTTGGTTTTCCAAAGTGACTGCTATTTTATATTTCTACCAGCAATTTATGAGATTTCTAGTTATTCCACATGATTTTAGCACTTAGTTTTTTTGTCTTTTTAATATTATGCATTTTATCCACTTGTCAACTAGGGAACCATTGGGATGTAAGCCTTGGGTATTTCCAACTGGCACTCCAAAATTTGCATTTTCCTGATGACTAATGATCTTGAGCATCTTTTCCTGGCTTACTGACCATCTGTCTGTTCTTCAGTAAAATGTTCAGATCTTTGCCCATTCTTGAATTTGGTTGTTTACATATTATTTAATTGTGAGAGGTTTTAATAATATATTCTGGATACAAATTCTTTATTAGGTTGTGTTTTGCAAATGTTTTCTGCCTGTCTTGTCTTTACACTTTCGTAACGTCTTGAAGAGCAGAAGTTTTGGTCAAGTCCACTGACAAGGCTTAAAAGCAGTAACATCCAGTGCCAATAAACACACCTAGTACCTAGAGCTTGTTTTCTAAATACTCTTCTCCACTGAAAGGAACCAGGGGTCCTTGGCTAATTCTAGGGCTGAGATGGAAAGAGTGTGTAAGATGAACCTGGGATATTTTATTACCAAAAAGCAAGGAAGTGCTCAAAGAATAATGGGGATTAATCAAAAGCATATCAGAACCATCTAGAAGGAGCTCCCACTAGCCAAATCTGAGATAATTTGAGCACTAAAAGAAATAATAATAGTAATGGATTATAACTTATTTAATAACATAGGAAATCAGGAGTCTGAACAGATATAAATAAATGGAGAAAAAATGGAAGACCTTCCTATGGTAAAATGCCAATTAATACATGGGATGATAGAATTATAAAATCACCATTTGGTAACCATGATGGCAATAATTTATTTAGGCAAGAATCATTTATTTGTGCTAAAACAAGTAGGTGAAGTTTGTTGGAGAACATGATATATACATAGTTTCAAATTATGTGATACATAGATACATAAAATACATATTAATTACAAAGAAAAAAATAGTGCATTTCCAGTGGAGAAATGTGGAAGATACTTCCTTAACCAAGTGAGCAAAGTTAACCTCACCAAAAATCAACACTGTGCACCTCCTGATAACATGCTGAGAAGGACACAATTGCTTCCGTGGTGTTCTAGCCAAAAAGTGCACGATCTGACTCTAATCACATGGAAACATTAGACAAACCAGACAGACAGATATTCTACAAAATAACTGGCTTATATTCTTTAAAACTATCAAGGTTACAAAAGACAAGGGAAGAATGAGGAACCTAATTAAAGAAATATGACTGGCTAGAGGCCACTTATTATCCTGAATTGGATAACAATCTTGGACCAGAAGAAGGAAAAACATTGTTTTCTATAAAGATCAGTACAGTAAGCACTAAACCTCTATTCCTTGGAAGTTCAGGCACACTGGATCCTCCAAGAAAGAGGGAGGAACCTCTGCATACTGCTCTTTGCAGGGTTGAATGATTTTTCAAATGTTCATTATTTGTGTTTTTTCTGTTGTGAATTACCTGCCATGTTCTTTATCCATTTATATATTTATTGTAAACATGTTCCAGTCTTGAGTTTGTTGATTATTTTTTGTTTTAATTGTGAAATTATGAAAGTAAACCGATTTCTTGTTTAAAAAATAAATTGTATAAAGAGCGTAAAGACCAAAATGAAAGCCCCTCTCATCTCCACACCCACTCTCCAGATGTTCTCCTTCTCATTTCATATTTTAAAGTTTGCCTCCTACTCTTCCTGCTTCCTTTCACTCTAAAAATTTCTAAATATTTCTGTGAATTAGTCATGCAGCAAAAGCATATATCCCAATGGACTTAGGAAAGCACATAGTCTGCAGTGAAAAAAACTGTATGTTGCCCTCTATAGATTTCATGATAATTGTAAATTTATGTTCAAAACACACATTTATGCATATTTAAGAATTTTAAAAATATGAAGACCTTATAGCAAAGCACGTACACAACTGATACATAATTAATAAATTGACTATAACCAATAGTGAGTTAGTAGCTTAAATTCTGGGCTATTGGAAGCCATTATGTAATCTTTGGCATTATCCTTTGGTTTTAAACACATAAGAACCTTTTCACTCTTTTGTTTTATTAAATGGTGCGAGTTGAAATTAGTATTTGGGGCTGGGCACAGTTGGCTCACACCTTTAATCACAGCACTTTAGGAAGCTGAGGAGGGGAGGTTTGCTTGAGCCTGGGAGTTCGAGATCAGCTTGGGCAACATAGACCCCGTCTCAACAATAATTTTTTAAAAATTAGCTGGGCATGGTGGCACACACCTGTAGTTTCGGCCACTTGGGAGGATCACTTGAACCCAGGAGTTCAAGGTTACAGCAAGCTATGATCACGCCACTGCACTCCAGCCTGGGTGACCAATCGAGACCCTCTCTCTAGAAAAATGAAAGTGGTATTTGGCTAAACTGTGTGTGGTGCAGGTTGGAGGTAGAGATGAGTCTTCCTTCACAAGATTAACTACCTGAGTCTTCCGTTTTTTATCCTTCATAAAATCATAGGATTTTATTTATTTTTTTGAGACAGAGTCTCACTTTATTGCCTGGGCTAGAGTGCTGTGGCGTCAGCCTAGCTCACAGCAACCTCAAACTCCTGGGCTCAAGCAATCCTCCTGCCTCAGCCTCCCGACTAGCTGGGACTACAGGCATGCGCCACCATGCCCGGCTAATTTTTTCTATATATTTTTAGTTGTCCAATTAATTTCTTTCTATTTTTAGTAGAGACGGGGTCTCGCTCTTGCTCAGGCTGGTTTCGAACTCCTGACCTTGAGCTATCCTCCCGCCTCGGCCTCCCAGAGTGCTAGGATTACAGGCGTCAGCCACCACACCCGGCCTGAATCATAGGATTTTAGAACTAAAGGGCTACTGGAAATTTCTTTTATAATATCCTTCTTGTTTTATAGGTGAGAAACAAATGCTTGAAATATAGTAGCCACGCAACAAATGTGTGTTGAATTAATGGATGAGTAAAATGAGGCCCATAGAAAGTAAATGACCTGTTCCTAGTCCTCTGCAAGTTAGTGACACTTGACCTCTGTGGTTTAAGTAAAGGAACCAGAATGTTAACAGTGCAGCTTTCACTTACTTAACACACACTTATTGAATGCTTAAGAGGTTCTGTGTACTGTTCAAGGTGTTGTTATTTATTTCAAACTCTCAGGTCCCTGAGGAAAGGGGAGTCATTGAGATCATAAGTGATTTATAAATTAATAACTGTACGTCCTATGATATGGTGACCACTTGATCTTCTTCATCGCCTGGGAGGAGGGCCCGTTGCTTTAGTTGCCCCAGAGCTTGGGGATGTGGCGTGTGGAATGAGAAGTAGGCCTCTCTGTGGACTTGATATGAACTGAACTTTTTTTTGTGTTTTTCCTCCCCAGCTGGAAGAAGAAAGATCTGTGCTTAATAATCAGTTGTTAGAAATGAAAAAAAGGTAGGCTTCCTTTCTGTGTTCATTGTTGTACGTATGTTTAATAAGGAAAATGTCAGCACATGATGTGGTGGTAACTTGTGGTAGAAAACAAGTGACCTCCTTATATTCAGAAAATGGCATTGTGGTAGTTCGGTACTCATCACTGACAAATTATTAAAACCCCTTTGCAGAGGTTTCACTGTTACAAGGCAAAGAGTTTTATTTTTAAGCCATGTTCAGTTGCATCTATTCAGAAGTGTTTTAAAATCAGCCTGCTGTTACCTCCTAGTTTCAGTAACTAAGAATATTATAATTTTACATATAGTAGTTGATCTGGATACAGATTTAAATTATATAAAATTTCTAATTTTCACTAATAATGGGTAACATCATTTTAAGTGTTTCTATTTATTTTCTGAAAAATAAAAGCTATTTATTATTCATCCATACTATTCAAATGGAAACTTAGTATAATTTTTTCAGTACTCTTAAGTAAGGATGAGTGTGGCCCACAGAAAAAATTGTTTAGAAGCCTGATGTTTATATATCCTGACAGTCTCTGTTTTTTAAAACGTGCAGTTTTGTCTAGAGATATTCTGTGTTTTACACTGCATGCCAAACAGGTTTAATATGTACTATTGCTAAGAACCAGAGCCTATCCAGTGGGTTGCTGTAGAATACTAAATAGATGCATATCACAACAGTGGCATGCTTTTTTGCTTACTAAATATAAAACTAGACCCCCCCCCCAAAAAAAAAAAAAAACTAGCTGGGCATGGTGGCTCACCCTTATAATCCCAGCACTTTGGGAGGCCGAGGTGGGAGTATCACTTGAGACCAGGAGTTTGAGACCAGCCTGGGCAACATAGCAAGACCTCATCTCTACAAAAACTTTAAGCAATACACAGGTATGGTGGTGGCTTGTGCCTATTGTCTTAGCTACTCAGGAGGCTGAGGCAGGAGGATCACTTGAGCCCAGGAGTTGGAGGTTATGGTGAGCCATGATTGCACCTCTGCACTCCTGGACAGCACAATGAGACTCTGTCTCTTAAAAAAAGTGAAAAGAAAAAGAATAGCATAACCAGTAATTCCTTATGCTCTTGTATAGTATTTTATCCCTACTTGTCAGGCAGAGGAGGTTCCCCCACTGACCTGCTGAGGTGTGTGTTTTACACTGGCAGTGTCCCCTCCTGCCAGCATGGTAGTTGCTTAGCAATTGAGGGCTTTGTTTAGGTAGTTACTAAGGGCTGTATTTATTTAGATTTAGGTATTTGGCTCCATATGCTACATTCTGAAGGACGTTAGGCCTCAGTCCAGAGGTGCCTTTCCTTCTTTCCTTTTTTTTTTTAATTAAAACATACTTAGATTCATTCTTTCAGATTTCACTAAGGTGGTGTTTATACTTGAGAATGCATGTGTATTTCACCACTGCCACACCCTTGGCCCAGCCAGAAGTTCTCCTGGGCCCATGAGAGTGGGGACTGGTCTGCCATGCCTTAACCTAGTTCCTGTGTACAGGTGCAGCTCTGTTCCTGTGGGCCCTGGGGTATTTACCTTTACATAAGTAAGGTTTTGTTTCTTAAGAACCTTGTGTAAGCAGTTATTAAGGATATGTGAAAAAATAAACAGGGCTAGTTCCTGTGGCATTCTGGCAAGGGAGCACAAAAAAATGGGCTGGAATGTGTACTGACAGAATCCCCTTACATCCCCATCATAACTCACAATTTATCTAATCTCAAAACCTAGTGAGATCTGTGGTGGGGCTTGCACTTCAAAAGAATGTAACTAGCCGTGGGCAGTAGTGTGCATCTGTAATCCCAGCTATTGGAGAAGCTTAGGCAGGAGGAACGCTTGAGCCCAGGAGTTCAAGGCTACAGTACGCTGTGATCACGCCTATGAATAGCCACTGCATTCCAGCCTGGGCAGCATAGCGAGACCCGTCTCTAAATTAAAGAATATAATAAAATGATGAAAGTGAAGCTAAAAAAGTTAGGCAACTTGGCCAAGGACTCGGGATTAATAAATGACAGATGCAGGTTTAAGACTCAGGTCTTCAGGTTTTTATGCTGATTCTCTTCTCACTATACTTTAAAGCTTTTTATTTATTTTTTACTGTTTTTTTTTTTAAAAGAGATGCTATGCTTCATTAGTCATTACTGATCATGTAACTTTAAATTACCTGCCTTTCAAAGTAAGATTAGGCATGTGACATTTTTCATGGCTTAAAAAGATGGAACAAATTTGGGGACTGAAATTCTCTCCTTACTTCACTATCCCTGTTCCTGTTTTAGTCCTGGATCTTTAAGAGGAGAATGTCTCTTGAACATTTATCTTAATTTTGATCAAGTGTAGATAAAGATGACAATTTTTTTCTGGGAGTGAAAATTTTAAAAACCTAATTTAATATTGTTTGTTAATTAACCCTTATGGAAGGTTATTTCTATTTTAGAAACCTGAATGTAAACGTATTTTGGCTAATAATTTGGACCCTTAATTGCCTTCTAAAAGTCAGTTTGGTAAATGAGTCATATGTTGGTCTCTATGTGTAATGGTTAAATTTTATTGAGCATAGAATACTAAAAAGAACTTGTTATATTTTAATTTAAAAGCCTTGCAAATATTTAAATCATAAAATATTTGAAATGTAGTTCGTCTTACAAGAACTGAGAGCTTAGTCAACAGTTTACTTTGGAAGTGATAATTACACATAGTTAGGATATAATCACTTTATTCAAGTGGTCATGATGTTGAAGTGCAGAACTTATTCCTGACTGTAGGATGAATGAAAGTAGTTATCACCAAGAAATGAGTAGAATCCTCCTGTATTTGCTGTTGTTTTTTTGGTGTCTTTAAACATTGGGTTGCAAACAATATGTAGTAAAAGTTTTTCTCTAAGCTTAAAAATATAATCATTTCTTTGAAAAACTCTCAAGTTGGGCAAACCTCTCTCAAAACAGGTTCCAAGATGTCCAATAGGTAAAGCAGGGTAAACCCTGAACTGCTCTAATTGCTAGAACTGGAGAGGTTGTTCCTCTCTGTACCACTCAGGCCTAAGGCAGATCTGAGAACTGGTTTGTGTCCCTCCCTTCGCCCGGCTTTTTAATGTCAAAGAAGGAACTCCAAAGCCTTAGACATGGACTTTTTGGAGTCATGATTCATTCTCTTAGTGTAAATGCAGGGTTTCTGTCAGGAATGAAAACTGGTTTGTCGATTAGTGTCCACAAGTTCTGAAGAGGTGCCTGCTACTTCAGCTCTCTCAGCTCACTGTGGGTTGCTAACTGTCTGACTGTCTCCGAGCTTGCGCTACTTACCAATGCTCATTTCACCCCTCTCTTTTCCCTTTCCTACTCTTGCTTCCTTTGCTATATCTGTGTGTCTTTAATGGTAAGACTAAAGAAAGTCTATCCACGTTATAATAAATAAATTTCATATATTTTTAGTAAACCAAATTGTTGTATATATTTTTTGGCTGCCTTTGTCCCTCTGTGTCTTGCTTTTGTTTTGTAAAATATTCTCAGCAGTATATACACATATACACACACACACACTTCTTTTTTATATCTATACACAGCAAAGAACTTCAGTGCAAATTTAGTCTCCTTAATGTATTTGCATTTCTCTTCATGTTTCTAATATTTGGTTCTTGTTATCTTGCATTTTTAAAGCTTGCCCAGTAACACTTTAAGGTATTTTCTTCATTACTGGAATTTATTTTTTATGTAAGTAGTAAGAAAAGAATCTGGGCAAAATGTTCCCTTGGGGGATGAGGAGAGGAAAAGATTTCTAGCCCCTGTATCCCTTCTTGATATTTTTAGGAATACCAAGTTATTCTAGCCAACGGGGCTTAAAAGTAATATTATTTATGACCCAGATGTCAGTGATGTCGGCATAAATGGTTTAATTTAGCACCTCTTGGTGGTTTGTGCAGTGAAATCAGGGCTAAGCCTGAGAAGCTAGCAACGAAGAGCCATCGCAAACATGGGCTGCCAGGGTCTACTTTTCCTCTCATTTGGCATATAAGTCACATCATATTTCTTTCTTAACCATGCAGCTTTTGATAACTGGTATAAGAAGCATTCTTCTGGTCATCTTCTTAGCAGCCTGGCTGAGAGGTTGTGTGCCCATGATGATGAGCAGAGAGCTGGTTGGTGGCCCCAGAGAAGGGCACCTGTTACTTTTTTCTTCTGCCAGCTGGTGGTTTGTTTCTCTCTCCCCAACACTAAGAATCTGTGGAATCTTGGCCAACTAGAGTCCTGATTATAGGAAAATCTAAATCTGTTCTTAACAGTCCCAAAATCCTGGTATTTTTTAAAGTAAAAATAGTTAAAATTACATTTTTCAAATTTGAGTTGAATTTATAACAAGTGATGCTCTGGAAATAATTTTTTATAATAGAATAAACTATCAAATAAGTTTACTAGAAACTTAAAGATCCCAAGATTTATTGCATCTTTGGATGACATCAGATATTTACTTTCCAGGTGGCAAAAAGGACCTGTACATTCCTTTTATTTAAATTGCTGTTTTGTTTTAACCTAAGCAAGATCCTATTTCCTAGCAAGGTATTACTCGCTTAGTAATTCGCCAGCACTGATGTCCACCCCTTTCCAGTGTGCACATAATGCTTGGGTTTTTAATTCAAGAACTTTCTGTAAGTCTCAGATTCTTTTCTTACTACTTATCATTCTGGAGTGTAAGTGTCAGCACACGATGAGACAAATACAACACTTACATTTTCATCTTTGTGTAGAATTTCAATTTACCATAAATCATGAGAGTTCTATAATTTGTGTGCCGGATATCTTGGGTCTCACTAACCAGACATACATTCTGCCGTTTCTAACCTGGGCCTCAGTTTCCTGTTCCTCCATTTGGTTTGAAAACAGACTGAACCACTGCATCCTCTGCATTTCCCCAGTTCCTTCAAATAGAACCAGGGGTGATTTGGCTTATTGTTAAAGTTAACAATTCTGCTGTGTGGCCTGAGTGCTGGCCTAGGAAATTTTTATCCAGTTCTGTTTTACCTAAAGTATTTCTGGAATACAAGGTCTTTTTCCTCTTGTGTTTCATACTGCATGCCATTTTTCCAAACTTTTTATTTTAAAATAGTAGATTTACAAAAGAGGTGCAAAGATAGTGTAGCTAGTTCCTATAGACCCTTCACCCAGCTTCCCCTAATGTGACCATCTTACATAATTGTAGTACATTTATCAAAACTAGGAAATGAACATCCGTACAACACTATTAACTAAACAATAGACTTCATTCAGATTTCACCAGTTTTCCCACTAACGTCCTTTTGTGTTCCAGGATCCAAGCCAGTATTCCACCTTGCCGTTAGCTGGTGCTCCTTCGTCTCCTCCAATCTGTGACAGTCCCTCAGTCTTTTCTTGTCTTTCATGATCTTGGCACTTTTGAATGCATGTACTTTTTACAACAAAAATTTAAATATCTACGCACCTGTATAAACACATACTAGCCTGCCCCTTTGGCTTGTATTTATTGTGTCTTCCCCCCTCTCTGTTCCTCCTTCATCGTTCCCTTTCTTTCCCCACTTCCTGGACTCTTAAGGTAAACATTTCCCACTCATTAGAGGCCTCACCCCCTCCCTCTGCTGGTAGCCAAAGCTGAATCAGCTGAGAACATAAACCAAGTGCTCTAACTTTGTCCTTCCGGAACCCTATGCTTTCATTCTACACCTGAAAAGCCATTTTAACATTTTCTGTTCTAGCCTTTATGTAATTACCATTAATTTCTATGAGCAATTTAATGTCCTCTTCAGATTCTATGGTTGCAAAGTAATAATCCTTCAGTTAGAATAATAGTCATAATCTTTGCTACTGTTTGGCCCACAAGATCTTAAAAACATATTCTTGGAACTTGTTAAAAAGTTACTGAAATTAGTGAGAACCAATTGATATTTCCAGCATAAAACTGCTCTGCATGACATCTGTATAATTGCTTTGCATGTATGTATTTTAATTGTTGTTATTGCTTGGTAATACTTTATTCAAGATGTAACAAATTCAACTTGGGGATTAGATTTTGGTAGAATTTTGGGAGGGGGTGCAACAGTTTTTTAATTCTACATTTTCCAAATTTATTAACTTGTTTCTTTAAGTTCAAATGGATACAATCATATGCAGATTCTGGCATGTCTATGCATAGGTAAACTTTTTCTCCCCTCACAGTAAGTAAAATTTCAAGTAAAATTTTGCGAGCATAATAGCCTTAACTCCCTATAAAACTTCCCTGTTATACTTCCCCCCACACACATTAACTAAGGTTAATTGCATATTTATTCTAGAAGAGTTGTACACTGACCACTCTCTCGGTTGATTTCTGGAACTTTTAATTCTTTGGTCTTTTAGAGAATCCAAGTACATAAAAGACGCAGATGAAGAAAAAGCCTCCTTGCAGAAATCCATCAGTATAACTAGTGCCTTACTCACAGAAAAGGATGCAGAGCTGGAAAAACTGAGGAATGAGGTAGAGTACCATCCGAGGGGATGAACGTTCACTCTGCCTCTCTTTGTTCAAACTCAGAGCCTAAGCGCAACACCTGTGTTTCAGGTCACAGTGCTCAGGGGAGAAAACGCCTCTGCCAAGTCCTTGCATTCAGTTGTTCAGTCTCTAGAGTCTGATAAGGTGAAGCTTGAGCTCAAGGTAAAGAACTTGGAGCTTCAACTCAAAGAAAACAAGAGGCAGCTCAGCAGCTCCTCAGGTAAAACGATGCCCACCTGGCACTTCACACACCGCGCTTCCTACCAAGGAGCCGTTTCCAGTAGAGATCTCTGTGAAGACAGCTGTCGGGCTGCCCCTGACTTTGACCGTCTCATCAAATGAGGGCTTGTTACGAGCCAGGGCCCACACTAGTGGTGTCCCTGCTCTGGGCCTTCCTGTGCTCAGTGAATGTTCTCACAGGCAGAAGATGGTGGGCGGCGGCAGCCGTGGGGTCTGAGAGTGCAGGGCAGTGAAGAAGAGGTGGTCCTTTTGGTGGAGAATGATGGATTGCATCTTTAAATTCAGATGGAGGTGACAGGCATTCTTACCCAGTAGTTGGCCAGCCTGTGAGAAAACACCTGGAGGGCAGGGCTGGTGGTTGTGAGATCCCTTAGGGGCCGAGAGGGGACAGGAGCTCAGGTCTGTGTTCTCAAAGAGGCACGTTGGGAAGTCCACACAAAAATGCGTTTCTGACATTGGCTCTCTCACTGCAATAACAAGGAAAAAAGATTGTGATTTTTTTTTTTAATCCCCCCTCCACTTTTTTTTTTTTTTTTTAATATAAGGTAATACTGATACTCAGGCAGAAGAGGATGAAAGAGCCCAGGAGAGTCAGGTAATATTCCTACCTATTTCTTTACTTTCTTGCTGTTTGTCAAAATCATTTCATGTTTTGAATAGGTAATAATAACATCCTGTGGTCCAAACATTAAACAGAATTAAAAATTTATGTAGTAAAAAGCTTTCCTCCAAACCCTTTCTTTTGCTAAGTTCCTAAACCCCCAAAGAGGTATGTATTCTTATTAGTGTCTTGCCTTTTCAGAGATTTAAAAATATATATATGTGCCAATACTAATACAGCCCCCTCCCTTTTTTATGTAAATAACGGCATACTACATAAAGTGTTCTGTGCTTATCTTTTTAATACCTGTGTAGTGTTCCATTATATGGATGTACCATAATTCCGTAATTTAGTCAGTTCCCTGTTGGTTGACATGACATTTGGGATGTTTCTGATACTTTAGGTGTATTATAAACAATGCTATAATGAACTATCTTGGACAGCTATCATTTTACATATTAGTATTTTTGCAGGATAATTTCCTAGAAGTAGAATTGCTCTGTCAAAGTGCCTTGCTCATCTTTACCTAAAAAAGGCTGGTTTCTTGAAAAATCAGTCTCCTAAAGCCAAAATTAACAAAATAATTTAAGTTCTAAAAATGGCATTATATGGAGACAAACTATTCTATATTGGGAAATACAATTGTACTTACACAACAAACGTCCATACTTTAATTTTAATATTTTGTATATATTTATCCTGTTTAAAATTCAGGCCAGGCATGGTAGCTCATGCCTATAATCCCAGCACCTTGGGAGGCTTAGGCGGGAGGATAGCTTGAGGCCAGGAGTTCAAGACCAGCCTGAGGAACATAGTGAGACCCCTATCTCTACAAAAAATAGAAAAATTAGCCAGGCATGGTGGTGCGTGTGCCTGTAGTCCCAGCTCCTTAGGAGGCTGAGGTGGGAGGATCACTTGAACCTGGGAGTTTGAGGCTGCACCAAACTATGATCTCAACACTGCGCTTTAGCCCAGGTGACAGACACAGACCCTGTCTCCAATAAATAAATAAAATTCAAAGTTACAAAAGCCATCCTTTATTTTTAAATAAAAGAAAAACTTGGTGAGTTTGAGATTGTTTTAGTTACCTGACATCTCCCTTAAAAGACATGAAAGGGTTCAACATCATACAAACTTTCTCTGCATTAGCACTGTCTACTTAGTTCATATGTCTAATAAGCTTAATAATTAACAATGTTTTCTCTTTCCCCCCTTTCCTTTCTGCTTCCATTTGTTTCATCTGCTGCTGCCAACACTTTCTTCCAATCAGCAAATGGTTTGTTTTATGTTTCCTAATTTGTGTGTGCACATGTGTGTGTGTGGTGTCCCACAATACTTAATGTCCATTTTGTGGCTTTTTCTTCAATCTTAACAGGATAATGATTTAGAAAGAATTTGAGTAGTGAAAATAAACTCAGTAGGTCTGCCTTCAGAGGTGGCCTTGCTGATGCTGGAAGGTATATTCTGCAGAGAATGACTGTAAAGATTGTCAACTTTGTTTCATAACTAGCCCTAACTAGGAGAAAAAGACCAAGTATTTCTTTAAAAAGTAAAGTGTATATGGATACATGAGTGTAGATGCATACATATTTTAAATATTGTAAAGTGGAATCTTTCAGTTTAGAGAAATGAGACCTTTTTGTTTATATTTGTAGAACAAGGAAGAAACTTTTTAAATTAAAATGCCCTTAGTTTGAAAGGAAATGTTCAGGACAAAAAGTGTCCCCTCCTGGTGGCCATTTCATCATCCCCACTGCCCAGGATCCTTGGCAGGTGCCTCTTCATACATGTGGCACCTGAACGCTGCCTTCCCTGCGTGCCAAAGTGTTTCTCCTTAGTTGAAAGGGAACTTTAGCCTCTCTGTTTTCCTTATCATTCCACCGTTACCAATCAGTCATTAAATGACAGTCTAAAGGGAATTTCCATATAACTTTCTCATATGTGCAGAAGAGAAAAAATCTGGATGGGTTCTACGGTATGATGGAAGAACTAACCATTTTATGCCTTTTGTAAAATTTTGTATATGTTTTGTATGTAGTAAAAAGAAAAAAAACTTACACCCATGTATTGAGAAATGTAAGATTATGACTTGGAAAATGCAGGGTGTTTTTTTCAATTGAAAGAAATGTTTCTTATACTTTTTCATGAATGAGTAAGCACACTACCAACCCACAGATTTAGATGTTTAAGTTTAATTCCATTTGCCTCAATAACAAATGAAGTTTATCCATTGACAGCTGGAAACATTCAAAGAAATGTAATTAAAAAATTTTTTTAAAATATAAAATAGCATCTACTCAGCAAGGAACATTTAAAGAATATTGAAAGGAGGAAAGGGGAAAAAGAAACTACTATAGCCCTACCACCTAGGCATGGCCTCATTTAAGTTCAGCTCTTTAGTCAATCTCATTCCTGTTTCTTGGGAAGACTGAAAGACTAGAGCTCAGTAACTGCCATCTATGGCCCCTTCAGCACACTTTGCAGCCATAGCTTGAGGGCATACTTACTTCCTGACTTCTGATATTCCAGCTTATGTGTGTTTTAGATAGTTGACACATCTCACTGTTTTTTTTTTTTCTTACTTTCTTTTAACAAATCAGATTGATTTCCTAAATTCGGTAATAGTGGACCTTCAAAGGAAGAATCAAGACCTCAAGATGAAGGTAGAGATGATGTCAGAAGCAGCCCTCAATGGGAATGGGGATGACCTGAACAGTTATGACAGGTATCTCATGTTAAGCCATCAAAATAAATGTGTGCTGTTAAAATAGGTTCTCCAATGGATTCTAAAGACAACTGCTTTATAGTTACTTTGCCATAAGTAGATTTCCATAAATCTGACATGAGAGCGAGAGACTACGAATGGTTAGACATGAAAATTCTAAATGTGGAATGTACTACTTACATTGGAAGCTCACAGACTTAGCCATACTTTCTGCTTATTTTTTAAAATTCTTTACAAGCGTTTCTGTCTCTTCATTTTCTTCTGATAAAGTTTCTGATTTCACACCTTATCATTTATAGTGATGACCAGGAGAAACAGTCCAAGAAGAAACCTCGCCTCTTCTGTGACATTTGTGACTGCTTTGACCTCCACGACACAGAGGACTGTCCTACCCAGGCACAGATGTCTGAAGACCCTCCCCATTCCACACACCACGGCAGTCGGAGTGAGGAACGCCCATACTGTGAAATCTGTGAGATGTTTGGCCACTGGGCAACCAACTGCAATGACGACGAGACCTTCTGATGAAGCCTCAAGTTGCGAACTGGGCTTTCTCAGATGCGCTAGCGTTTAAGCAATTTAACACCAGCATTGTGCGTGCAGACTTCAGGAGAACTCACGTTATTTTTGACCCCCATCAACAAATCTAAGAAAATATTTTGATCTTCAGCAAATCACCCTTTAGTCTTCTCTTTTAAGTTAGAAAAATAAATAAATACGTAGTAGGTGAGTTTTTACTTCTTCTTTTGTTTTCTTGATGTCTCAGTTTGAAAACATTGCACCAGATGCCATTACATTTTTTTGTTCCTTGACCTCATAGAAAAATCCTTACCCTTATGAAACCTTATTTAAGTAACTTTAAATTATGCCGTTACTTTTCATATTTGCACTAAAATATTTCCAGGCTGCATTTGTATATTTAGATTTTTTGGTTAAGCTTTGACACTGGAATGAGTTGGAAAAAAATGTGCCATTTTGCATTTTCATCTACTCATTTAAAGTATTTTATTCTTATTCAAAGAAATATCTGAGCTCTTTGCACTACCTGTTATCAGTAGTGCCTTTATTTCAGGCTTGATAATACTTAGGTGTGATTATAAATCATGAAACAGGTAAAGGGAGGGGAAAGCCCCCAAACTGCTGTGGGGACATTTTATAATCTATATGCTGCACCCACTCACTGTACTGTGGTGTTTTGTTTATTGGTTTTGCATAATTTCAGCTTCTATATATTATATGTATATATTTTTTAAAAATTTATATTTTGGGAAAAACATATACAATGTGTCTTTCTTTTCAGATACTTACCTTTATGAAAAAGAAAACACTTAAAATGATCCTCTGAACATAACAGACTAGGCCAGAAATACCATCATGTGGCTTGAAATTATTTTTTTCATTTTGTTTTCATTTTGTTTCTTTACCAGATTTCAATAACTGGAAGAATTTTCTCAAATTTTTTTCCTTCTCTAGCAGATCTCCCCAGCAGTCAATTAATTAGATAACAATCCACTGTAAAACACCTAGATTAAACAATTTACAGTCTTCCTTTACAAGTTTTTTTTACTGTGTTTTTAGATGAATGTACGATGAGAAATTCAACATCAATAATTTTGGATTTTCTTATCACAAAAAATAAAATGAAGGACCTCAGCCACCAGAATAGTTTGTCAACCAGTTTGAATCTATTTATCTTCATTTGAATGTCTTTTAGAATATGTAAAAAGTAATAAAATGTATCTTCCATGCTAAGTGTATAGTAAGAACTTCTATAATTGTATATATGCCTTTGATGTATTTCCCCCTCAAGTTTTATCAACTGTGTTTGAAAAGTGAATATTAAGTTAATCTGTTATGAGTTGAAATTTTTGGTTATAAACATTATAATAGGAGTTGTTTCACAAACAGAAAACATGTAAAACAGTATTAAAATTTGAGCAAACAAGTGTTCTGTATCTACTTTAATAAATGACTATTCTTTTTTGCCAGTGGTAGTAAAGTGATATTATTCTCAGGTTTATCTGTCATGTTTTTTTCTTCAAATGAGCAAGCTTTATAGATCCAAATAGCAATGTCCACTGCAGTCTTGTTGCTAAACAGCTTTTAAGAAATTGGTATGTCCTTATCTCAAAGTGTTTTGTGAACTATTTAGCATAAAATAAATACCTACAGTTATCCATTACTATATCACACCACATTACCTGACAAAAATATAAGTGGCTCCATTAGTACCAACTATTAATCCATGAAGTTTTAGAAACAGACTCTGAAAGTTACTGTGGTATTTACAAAAATGGTTACTGAACCAATTGAGTGCTAGGCCTCTGAATTTCTGTTTTATAAACAGACTCACCCGCAGATGCTTCCAAAGCAGAGTTACTACCTAAATAAGAACATTACTTTTACCTAAATAATACCCTAAGACAGTAAATCTTAACTTTGGTATTGGCCTTATGTGATTAAATGACTCTAACACTAAACAAGTCCCCAGCACTTACAGGGCAACTACAGCAGTATAGTAATGATCTTTCCTGGCCCATAAAAGCCTGTGTTATTTGATCATCTTACAGCACCCTGATCCTGTTTGGGGACAGTTTGTCACCCTGGTCTTGCTCAGTTGCATGCTTGAGATTTCACTAGCGTTGGGCATTTTACCTTTTAGAGTAAGTTGTGCCTTCAATTAACATTTCATGACATGGCCTGCCGAGCACGCATTTATTCTCACAGGTGTTAAAATGAATGCTACATTCTCAGTTGAGAAAAACTGCCTATGTGAGAGGAGTTCGCAATATAGGCTGGGAAGCACGGAAAACCAGGTTGAGAACTACAGCATGGAAGACTTTGCATATGTTCTAATAAGTTCTGTTAAAATCTAAATGTCCTTGATGGAATCAAGGCGAGAATAGAAGTTTTTGATTGTTTTTCTGCATCATTCCCACATTCCACTCTTTGCTTACCCAGGCTCCATGGTAATTGCTTAGCGAGTCTTCATAACATAAAGTAGTTGTATAAAGGATATTGAAGGGAGCCATGCACTGGAAGACCACTTTCAAGTTTCTTTCACCAGATCCCAAATGGCCCATTTCCATCCCAAAGTATAGAAACGTTTATATCCTCATAATTGAGCAATTAGCTTCCACGCACCCTGCTAAAGTCTGTCTTGTGCACTACACCAATTTACATCCTCGTTGCTCCTCACTACAACTCGCAAGGTAACAGGCTAATTTTACTAATGAGGCAAGTTGTGGGACCTAGGTTCCAGATGTGATACTGCTTGTGTGAAAAGCCACGTAGCTGTAAGTCTATTAAGAAGGACTTAAAAACGAAAAAGCCACTCAATCAACGTTCCCTCGGCCCCTGACCATATTCGTAAATATTAGCTTAAAAACCAAAAGAGCCATCATTAGTGCAAAGCGAAGGACCTTCCGATTGCTCTAATTTAAAAAGATTTCCATTAAAGTTTAGCTTCAAGGTACCATTTTACAGAAGTCGCGATTTTTAAACGGGGACGAGTGAGATCCAGTCTCCCTCTTTAAACTCCGACGACTCCTGGACTGAGGCAGGGTCTGAAACTGGACGTGGGTCTCGGCGAGAGTATGAAGAAGCCGCGAGGCAGCAGAAAGGCGGACACCAGGGACACACCACAGAGTAGTGGAACCCCGCCGACACCGGTTTCCGGGTTTGGCGTGCGTCACCGGCCCCAGTCACGTGAACGCGCGATCACGTGACGCGTCCGTGGGCCTCGCCTGGTAAAGCGCGGACGCGGGTAGGGTTGTGAGGAAAGGGGGCGGTGGGGCAAGATGGCGGCCCACCTGTCCTACGGGCGAGTGAACCTGAACGTGCTGCGCGAGGCGGTGCGTCGCGAGCTGCGCGAGTTCCTGGACAAGTGCGCGGGAAGCAAGGTGAGGGGTGGGAGGCAGCCACACCACCCTCGCCTCCCCTGGTCCGGCCTGGCGTAACCCAGTCCCTGACCGCCCGAGTTCGCGGTGTGCCGGTTCCTCGGGGCTTCCCAGGAGGCGAGGCTCACGGCCCTTCCACCCACGCCCCTGTGCAGGCGGCAGCGAGGTGGCGGGGAGGGCCTGGGCGTACCGCCCGGACCCGGCGTGGCACCGCGACTGTTTGTGACGGCAGGATAAGCCACTGTGATAGCCCAGCCCCTGGTGAGCCGGTTTACGTCAGGTGCCCTCGGAGGCAGAGGACGGGTGGGCGGCCCAAGAATGTGGATGGTCCCGTGTGTCCGATCATTACAGCGATCCCACGTACCTTCGAAAGTCTGAAGCACCAACACCTTACCACTTGCTGCTCATACTGATTAATGAGAGTTGTAGTTATTCGGATTTTAACCCGGCTTCCTAAAATAGGATTATTTATCCTGTTATAGAACCCAGCTCCCCCAAGGGAGACCAGAGACTTTATAGGATTTCTTTTAAATGGTGTCACCTCCCCCTCCTCCCCTTGGGATTTATGGCGGTACAGCTGAGGAGAAAAGTAGAACTGGAAAGCCTCAGGAACCGGTCTCAGAGAGAATAGAACCCTGAGAGGTAGAATGGGTGCTGGCAGCCAATGAGAGAAGAAACCAGGCTAAATCGTAGGGGCCCAGTTTAAACTCAGCAAATGATGCTGCAATCTTGAGTCAGAATGTGGCTTGTTATCAGTGTCAACATCCCAGTTGTAATATTTATTGTACTATAGTTTTGAAAATTGTTACCACAGAAGCAAACTAGACAAAGTGTACACAGGATCACTATTATTTCTCACAACTGAATGTTAACCTACAATTATTTAAATTAAAATGTCAATAAAAAAAATAGAAACGATGCTGTCATTCAGCAGTAGAAATACTCATAGTGGGCCAGGCGTGGTGGCTCATGCCTGTAATCCTAGCACTCTGGGAGGCCGAGGCGGGAGTATTGTTTGAGCTTAGGAGTTCGAGACCAGCCTGAGCAAGAGTGAGACCCCGGTCTCTACTATAAATAGAAATTAGCTGGACAACTAAAAATTTATAGAAAAATGTAGCCGGGCATGGTGGTGCATACCTGTAGTCCCAGCTACTCGGGAGGCTGAGGC
>VBSM01003044.1:1283214-1304886 GCA_008086735.1 Cheirogaleus medius
AAATAGGATACACAGTAAAGCCTCAGATGCAACGTGAATAATTGTACTTTCCCAGGTTAAAGAAATTTTAGAACTTCCTGAATAAAAAAAACAAAACAAAACCACATTTAAAAACCCCCAACACTAGTGATAACTGTATACTGTATATAAATGATACAGATATATAAAGGTTAACACTCAGAAATCTACTGAAGAAGTGAGGGGGGAGGCGACACAATCTATTTGCACAACGTCACCTTCTTCGCTGTAGTTGCTTCCCGGAACGTAACCCTGACCTCGTTACTCCTCTGCTTAAAACTTTCCAGCAGTTTCCCCTGGGGAGGAAGGAGGCTTTTTCTCCATCTACCTCTCCATCCCTCTCTCTTGCCAACCCCCACCCTCCGTCACATTCGAACTTCTTTCTGCTGTTTCCTCCCACATCCGTGGGTCCACCTCAGCCCCCCGAAGCGCTGGGATTACAGGTAGGAGCCACTCACCTGGCCAAAGGTTTATTAAATAGGAACATTAATACTGAAAACGTCCGTTCATCCAAAGACAGTGTTAATTAAGAGAGTGAAAAAGCAAGCGAGAGAATGGGGAAGTTACTTGCCATGCATAACACCAAGAAAAGCTTATATCCAGAATATACGGGGAAATCCTACACATGAATAAGAAAAAGACGGACGATCCAATAAAAAAGATGGGTAAGAAAGGCAAGAACTCCACAAAAGATGAAATCCAAATAGCCAATAAACATATGAAAGAGTGTCCAACGGCATTCGTGATCAGGGAAAAGCACATTAAAACCACCCTGAGATATTAACATGCACCTACGGAGACGAGGTCACGGGGCAGGTGGGAGGCTGCTCCGCTTAGAAAGGCTGCTCCCAGCTGGCCCCTGGTGGCGTTTGGGAAGTGTGGTAAGGATCTTCCACACCTCCAGAATCTTGAAAGATTCTGGGGGGTTCCCAACATTCTCTTAACTGGTAAGAGTGGCTCATCGCTTCTAGACTGTTTATACACACAACATGTTTTATGCTGAACGCCAGCTTCCCTTCTGGGAGGCTGGAATTTTGGTAGGTGCCTAAATGACCAGATCCCAGTAAAAACCCCCGACTCCTAGACTCGGGTGAACTTTCCTGGTAGACACTGTACGCGTGTCGTCTCAACTTGTGGGGGGAATTAAGTGCATGCTGTGTGACTCCATGGAGAGAGGACTCTTGGAAGCTTGTGCCTGGTTTCCTCTGGACTTGTTCCATGCACCTTTTCCTTGCTGATCTTGCTCTGTGTGTTTTCAAGGTAATAAATCATAGCCATGAATGTGACTACAGGTTGAGTCCTGACAGTCCTCCTAGCAAATTACTGAACCTGGAGGTGGTCTTGGAGACCCTGACAAAACACTCAACAGAATAGCTAACAATAAAAGACTAACAAGAGTTAGCAAGAATGTGATGCAACTGGAATTCTCATTTACTTTTTGTCAGAGAGTAAACTGGGACAACCACTTTGGGAAAATGTTTGGCAGTATCTCCTAAAGCTGAACATATACATATATATATATATTTTTTACCACAATTATACTTCAAATAAAAAGAAGAATGTTCCTGTGAACAGCAGGTTTACTCATTATAGCCCAAACCTGAAAACAAACCAAAAGTCTAACAGTAACAGAATGGACATAAAATGCAGTATATTCACGCGATGGGATACTGCACAGGAAGGAAACGGAATGACCTAATGCCACGCACAACACGGGTGAATCTCATGAACAAAATTTTGAGCAAAAGAAACTGGACACAAAAAAGTACTGCTCGGTTTTATCTATATAAAGTTCTAAGACAGGCACAACTACTTAATGGTGTTAGAAGTCAGGAGAGATGATAGTGACCTTGGGGAGGGGAGAAGGGGCTGGGACTGGGATGGAGCATGGCCTTTGGAGGAGCTGCTAATGTTCTACTTCTTGTCGGGGTGGTGATTACGTGAGTGTCCTCGCCACTGGGCTGTAAAACGTATACACTTCTCCATACGTGTTACACTTAAATTACTTAAAAAAGAACAGGTGTATATGTCTATGCCACATGCAGAATCAGCAAATTTCAAATCAATACATAGAACCTGTCCATTTTATTGTAAAAAATAAATTATATATAAATGTATGTATTCTATATATATGTCTGTTTAAGAAGAATTAGGGAATTACATACACAAAACTGTTAAGAGTAATTAATTCTATGAGATGAGTTAGATGGATGGAGGGAAGGAAACTTTTATTTTCCAATGTACCTAATGTTTAAAGTGGTAGAATTATTGGCCGGGCGCGGTGGCTCACGCCTGTAATCCTAGCACTTTGGGAGGCCGAGGTGGGAGGATCGCTCAAGGTCAGGAGTTTGAGACCAGCCTGAGCAAGAGCGAGACCCCCGTCTCCACTATAAATAGAAATAAATTAGCCAAACAACTAAAAATAGAAAACATTAGCCGGGCATGGTGGTGCGTGCCTGTAGTCCCAGCTACTCGGGAGGCCAAGGCAGGAGGATTGCTTGAGCCCAGGAGTTTGAGGTTGCTGTGAGCTAGGCTGACGCCACTGCACTCTAGCCTAGGCAACAAAGTGAGACTCTGTCTCAAAAAAAAAAAAACAAAAAAACTCAATGAAAACTAACTCTAAGTTCCTATAAAATTCCTCATCATCAAAATAAATTCTTTAACAAATAAGATGTGTGATACATATGAAACCCATGAAATGGACCAGATGGGACTTATTAAGGACAGGAAGAACACAGTATATGGGTTGGAAGATCCTTACCACACTTTCTGTGCCCGAATACATCCATATGGATTAAAAAGCTAAACCAACGAGTTTTCAACCCCAAGGGCTGAGATGAAAAGGGTGTCCATTTACCCTCTTTCAGTTGACTCAAGACATTCAATTGTTCAGAAACCCTTGGCTGCTCAGGGAAATGGGATTTAGCTACACTTTGAGTTAGAGTCAGGACTGCAGCAGATCGGAGCCAGCCCGGGGCGCCCCAGCAGCTCACAGCGGGGGGCCTGAGTGGGCTCCGGGGCGTGGCTCAGCCATCAGGACAGGAAGGGCAGGCGGCAGAGTGGTCCTGGACCCGGTGTGCTGGCACCCTAGTGACCCTACCTGCCACTTGCCCCTGGTCAGGTTCCCATCCTTACCCTGGGGACGGGAAGAGCCGGGGATCCACACGAGGCCGCAGCTTGGCCAGCTCTTCCGCGGTGTCCACCAACCTCGGCACAGAGGCCGACTTGGCCGAGACGAGGGTCGACTCTGTCTCTCCCGATTCGGGTGTCCCAGACTCTAGAGAGTCTTCTTTGGCCTCCTCCATGAAGTCTTCAGCAAATTCCTCCTCAACAAATAATTTTGGGCTGGGAGAAGGCTTGACGATCTGCGGGAAAGACACAGAAACACGTCCCAGGCGGCCGTCTGCAGGCAGCTCCGATGCCCTGGGAATGTGTTTCCGCAGCCATCGGCGTCTGCAGGAGCCTAAAGCGTGAGCAGACGCACCAGCTCAGAAGGCAGGAAGTTTGAAAAAAATAAAAAGCTGGTCATGCTTTTTCTAAAAGTTCTACGTCATGAGTGAACACAGCAGCAGGAACAACTTCCATGTCAGAGTGGGAGACGGGGATCATCACGCTGGTCCCGGTCGGATGGTGTCCCTGGGTTTCCTTCTGATGTGGAGGGGGATGGGAGACGTTGGGGACATTGCAGGATGGGGCTGGAAGTGAGGGGCCTCATGAAATTCTGGGCTGCCCCCTCGTGAGGCCAGGATCTCGAGGGGACAGAGGGCGTGTGCAGGTGGAGAATCCCTACAGCTGCAAGAAAGGGGCTGAGCTGAAGCCAGGCCCCTGCTCCAAGCAGAGGCATGAATGAGCTCCACGCCACGGATGTTCCTGGGCGCCAGGAAGCAGTTCTGCCTGCACAGGGACCTAGCACACCGGCGCACGGAGCCACCCATGTTCCAGGAACAGCCTGGGGCGCACCTCGGCCAGCACACCCATGTACTCGTCCCCTCCGACTTCCTCCTCTTCTATAAAATCGTAAGTCACGTAATAGTTGTAGGAGATGAAAGGGCCTTCAGGCCTCGGTTCTGGTAGGAAGACAGAGGTGTCCACAACCCCGCCGACGTTTCCAATGGTCACCATAAGCTGCGCCTCATGTGCCAAGAAATCTGCAAGGAGGAATGGGCGGGACTGAGGGACCCGTGGGAGCGGAAGGTGGCAGGCAGACAGCGGTCCCCGGCCCTCTCCTCCATGCAGGGCTGAGCCTTAGAGCTTGGCCGGCTTGGGTGCACATCCCAGCTCTGCCAAGTTCAACCGGAGTGAGGTGGAGTAAGTCATGACACCCCTCTGAAGCCATGGGAGTGCTCACAGCTGCTTTGCAGAGCTGGTTGCGGACAGGGCTGGAGATCAAAAATCTACGTCATCTGAGCACGTGCCCAGCACATCGCAGATGTAGCTGTTGTCAACATTTTATCTCGCTGACCTTGAGGGCTCCCATGCACCTTGTGGCATGGGCCACAAGGGGGTGATCTTAAGCCACCACGGAGGTGAAGAAATGTCTTGAAAAAACCGTCCCGGCCTCCCGATCTCTTCTGTCTCCAAATCCCAATCACAGGGATCTAAACCTTGGGGGAAACTCTGACCCAGGGGAGATGCTGGACCTGACCAGGCTCTGGGTCAAATGGGAGCTGCGGGGACAGAGGGCTGCATGGACCCAGAAGGGTGGGGAATGGCCAGGCAGAGGCTGGGGCATCCCGTGCCACCTCCTGTCTACACACTGGCGCCCTCACCGCCACTGAGGCTGAGCCCCCGGAACTGATGCTTCTCGTTGGGGGACACGGTGATGTCGTCCAGCACGCAGAGGCGGGACAGGCTGTCGATGGTGAAGCCGCGGTAGTAGGGCACCAGCGCCAGCGGGTTCCCCTGCAGCACCAGCAGCCGCAGCTGCCTGAGGCTCCTGAGGCTGACCATCATGCCCTGCAGGTCCGTCAGCTCGTTGAAGCTCAGGTCCAGAGAGACAAGGTTGGGCCTGGAGGGCGGGCAGGACTGTGCGGGTCAGGCAGCCAGGCGGGCGAGGGGCAGCAGTCCTGTGCCCAGGACGACAGCTGGGGCCTGAGGCAGAGGACTCTGCCCACGCTCGGCCTGCCTCGGTCCACCGAGGAGCCAGGTCAACCCTGGATTGGGAACAACCTCCTGGCTCTGCGTCGCCACCGTCCCGTAAGGCTGCCGCCCTCAGAGTCCGAGCCACAGGATGGCCGTGGGCACCTGGGAGGTTCTCCGCAAACACTTACGGAGACCCCGGACAGCAAGGCGGGGGAGGTGTGGGGGCAACGTGGGGACAGGGAGGCGGGTCCCTGCGGCTGTAGGGACAAGCCCTGTGGACAGTGCTGGTCACAAGCCAGAGCGGCACACGACCCCAGGACGCTGCTTCCGTGCCTGGCAAAGGGGGCTGGGAAGGGCCATCCTGGAGGACAGGCGGCCGAGGCCTGCGGCGGGGTGGCCTTCCTGCTGCCGTGCACTAGAGAGCAAACCGACGCCAGCCCTGAGGACAGACGCAAGGGAGACTCGAGGGACACCTGTCAGCACCGTCATTCACAACCGGCTGCTCAGTTTCCCACTGGTTGAACCCGGGGACCTCACCTCTCATTCCCGGAGCAGAAGAGAAAGGGGCAGAAGGAAACCACGCTCAGAGAGGGGCCTTCCCCTCCCTACCAGGTCCTCCCCCTTCAGGAGCAGGCACGGTTGGACCCCCCAAGGGAGTGCCGCAGGTCCCCTGGGCGGGGAGCAAGGTGGCTTGACCGGCCCGTCTGCAGACCCCGGCTGTGAAGAAGGAAGCAGCGCCCTGCCCCGCACAGCCGCCGCCGGGACTGTCACAGCAACCTTCGCTCTGCACAGCCTGTTTTCCACGGCTCACCCACCAAGGGACAACATCAAACATCAATAACCAGGAGGCGACTGTTCTGCACAACTTCAGACACTGGCTCTTCAATAACAACGGCGCGTCCCGCCCGAGTAACAGAGGGTTCCATCTCCAGGGCAGTGGTTCTCAGCTTGGGGCGATGTCGCCTCTCATGGGACCTTATGTACCATCTGAAGACACTTTTGATTGTCACAACTAGTGGGGAGCTGCTACTGGCATCTACTGGGCAGAGGCCAGGGACACTGCTAACATCCTACCGTGCACAGGACAGTCCCCGCAACAAAGGACGATCAGGCCCAAAGGGCAACAGAGCCCGTGTTGAGAGACCCTGCCCTACAGTATGGCACCGACGCCAAGAGTCAGACTCACTCCCACTGCCTCTTGGGATCCCTCCCGGGGCTTCAGTGGGAAGGGCCAGAGAAATAAACCCCTGGGCCGGAGCTGGCAGCCAGCGGGGAGTTAAAGGAAGAGCAAAGCTGAGTTCTCCAAGACACCGGGGCAGAATTGCCCATGCCTAACACTGAATCCCTCCCTCCCTCTTTCCCTTTGGGGTCCCGAGTTACCAGTGATTGGAGGTGAGGTGCTGACTTTGCGAAGGGCCACGGAGTTTGTTGTGGCCCAAGCCCAAGTGCTGCAGGCTCGGGGGCGGGGGAGCGCACAGACACTCCGTGCTGCTGATCAGGTTGCCGTAGAGCTCCAGCACCTGGAGGCAACGCGACAGTGAGGTGCTCACTCAACGCTGAATATTAGGTCCCTTCCTTCTGCCCTGGGAAACTCAGAAGCGGAATCGCAAGTTGTTCACGTCCTGCCTCCCTGGGCCCAGTTGGGCTCCCTTTTGAAAATCCAGGAAGAAAATATTCCTGCAGGTCTTGGGAAGTTTCCTTTCCTTTTGTGAAAGAATCTTCAGATTTTGGAGACAGGGTGACGTTGGGGTGGTTGGGAGGGGAGATACACGACACTTTGGCACCTTCTCAGCTCATGGGAACATGTCTCTGCGAAAGCCAAAGGGACTCCGGATGGAATGAGGAATAAACCCAGAGATAACCGAGAATCCTTCCTCTCCCCGGCTCGTAGCTCTCACCCAAGGCCTTAACCCAAAGGCCTGGGTTTTTCTTGAGCCGTGGCACACAGCCACACTCAGGAGTCCCTTCTGCCACTAAGTTAACCATTCTCAGCCTCTAATTTAAAATTAAGACCATTTTGATATGCTTAGCTGAAGACTCAGTAAAACCTGGCCTACCCTTCTTAATCTATCTCTATTGGGATAAAATATATATAACAGAATAGTTGCCACGTTAACCATTTTCAGGTGTACAATTCAGTGGCATTAACTATATTCATAATGCCATGCCACCATCACTATTTCTGGAATTTTTCATCACCCCACACAGAAACTACGATCATTAAGCAATAACTCCCCCTTGTCCCCTGTTTACCCCCGGTAACCTCGAATTACTTTCTGTCTCTATGGATTTGCCTCTTCTAGATCTTTCGTGTGAGTAGAATCATACAATAGTTGTCCTTTTTTGTCTGGCTTCTTTCACTTAGCATGTTTTTAAGGTTCACCCGTGTTATAGCATGCATCAGTACTTCGTCCCTCTTATGAGTGAATAATACCTTACTGTAGGGATACACCACGTTTCTTTTGTTTGTTCATCTGTTTACAGACACTTGGGTCATTTGCACCTTTGGCTGTGAACACTGGTGTGCAAGGATCTGTTTGAGTCCCTGTCTTCGATTCATTTGGGCATATACTGAGGAATGGAATTGCTGGGTCATATGGTGATTCTGTTTAACTTTTTGAGGAACGTGGCCTATATTTTAAGAGCCTGAAGCTGGGCCTGAGCACATAGCTGCCCCGGCCAAACCCGGTAGGTGGTGAGGGGCAGCCCTGGCTCAAAGCTCCTAAGCGGACTCGGGGCTCCTTCACCTTGAGTGTCGGGGGCAGGTTGGCAGCATCCACCTCCTTGATGTGATTGGCGCTCAGAACCAACTCCTCCAGCTTTAGAAACTTCAGGAGGTCTTTATCCACATGGCTCACCTGGCGGGGAAGGCAAGGAAGCTAAAGGCGCTAGCGGGCAAGGCAGCACCAGAGCAGAAGGCAAGTCTACGTTAGGAAAACCACGGCTCGTCCGCTCGGAGGGTCACCTCCCAGTGCTCCCTCCCCTATGAACCGTTCCCGTGTCATTCCACCAGGGTTCAAGGGCCTCGTCCAACCCTCGCCCCTCTGCTGCCTGTAGGTGGTGTATGATTGCCAGGCCAGCTCCTGTGCCCCATGAATCCTCAGTTCTCTGTGGCCTCCAAGACACAGGGGCCCTTCCTAGCTGGGCCCCTATTCTCTAGGGTGACCAACTGCGCCGGATGGCCCCGGATGGAGGGGGTTCCTGGGACGAGTCAGTCACCCCACTCATCTGCTACTACCATGTAATTTCCCAGCTTCTCGGAGAAAAAAAAGCAAAGCAAAGGCTGGGGAAGCCTGAGACTAAGTTTCTACGCAATGTTGGGCTCTGTTACTTTTTAAGGTGGCTTTTTAGTGACAGAAATGAATACAGTTAGCAGTTTGCCAGCCCTGCCCGACCCAGGGCCCTCGCAGTTCAAACGAAGTGGAGCCGATAGGGCCCCTCCACAAGGCCTTTGCTAGGACCCAGGAGGTTGGTTAACTGCAGGTCCGCCAGGAAGGAGCCGTGCAAGATGCACAGTGGAGGAAGAACCACGACCAAGAATGACCAGCAGCTGGCCCTGCGTGGTGGACAAGCTGACGACATTAATTAGACAGAGGACAGGCTGGCCTTGGTATCAGCCCCCAGCGGCGCTGCAGAGAAGGGCGCCCACCTGCATCCTCCCTCAGGGCAGCGGCCACCCTAACACCAACCCCACAAGCCTGTGTCATGCTCACTTTCTTGTCCACCACCCGCAGGGACCGGAAGTAGGAGTAGAAGAAGGAGTCCTTGAGCATCAGCGGGTTCTGGATGGCCAGTTCTCGCAGAAAACGGTCTTCCCCACTCGAGTCCTGCAGCAGCGCCCAGGGGGAGTGGGGGCTGCGGACCAGGCCCAGCAGGGCCTCCACGGTCTCCTCCCCCGCGCTCACCGTGTCCTCCTCTCTGGGGACCAGCTCCCTCCATGTTCGCCAAGTTTTCGGAAGAAAGCGCGACTTGTTCTGCAGGGGTAGAGACGGAGAATGTCCCTGATGTGACACAGCCCTCTGAAGGATCCGGAACTCTTAAGATAGAACAGGTCATTCTCGGTTGCCCTTTGGGCCTGGTCGTCCTTTGCTGTGGGGGCTGTCCTGTGCACCGTAGGACAGTTAGCAGCATCCCTGGCCTCTACTCGGTAGATGCCAAGTAGCAGCTCCCCAACTAGTTGCGACAATCAAATATGTCCCCAGATGGCACCTAAGGTCCCACAAGAGGCAAAATCGTCCCAAGCTGACAACCCCCTCAAGTCGCCGCTGCAGAGGTGCCCAGACCCAAACTCCCTCTCAGCCCCTGGTCTGAGCCCCCGCCGCCCCCCAGCCAGGCCTGGCCCCGGTCCAGCCCCCTCCGCCCGCCCAGGCCTGGCCCCCAGCGTCCCTCCGGCCGCGCCCGCGCCCGCACCCAGCTGCCGGTGCCGCACGGGAACTCGTGCAGACACAGCTTCCGCAGGTGCTCGCGCACTGCCGCGCTCACGGTCCCGGGCCCGGACGCGGGCCCGCTCGCTTGCGGCGCCTCCATGCGCCCCTGCGTTGCTAGGCAACCGCCAGGACGCGTGCGCGCCGGGCGGGCGCGTTCTCGAACCGTGGGGGCGCGCGACCACCTGGGCGCTGCCTGAATCCCAGGCTGCTGGGGGAACGCCAGGTTTCCCTGGAGGAAAAGGCTTCCCAGGCCGGGGACGACAGACCCCAGCTCAGCCCCAGACCACCGGGGTTTTCTCTTCTGACCTCATCTGTAAAAAATGGGATAATAATCACTGACCCCACCAGACTGGTGGCTTTAAGTGCTGCAGCTCCCAGCAGGTTTTGATGGCCCCAAGACCGTAGGTTCCCCACCCCACCTGTTCCCATTTCTCCTCCCAGGAACTCCTTGCAGAAAGTGCTGATTATTATACCCATTTGACAGACCTAGAAAGGAGAAATGAGCCCAGGTCAAATAATCTTAAGACTCCAGCCAGGGGATTGCAGTGTCCATCTCTCCAATCCTGGAGTCAGGAGTTTATCGCTGTCTACCTGTATAACCGTTTTAGCACCAAGACCTCATTTCAGACCGATCAGTCTTACCTCCCCATCCCTCAGAGCATGGCCACACAGTGGGGGCTCTGGGCAGTGCTTTGTGAAATTAATAGGATAAAATGATTCAGTTCCTGTAATTGGGAAATGTTATATCTTTGTTGAGATGTAATTTAAATACCATAAAACACACCCATTTAAAGTGTACGATTCTGTAGGCTTTAATTTATTCACAGTGCAACCATCACTGTGATCTAATTTTCAACATTCTTCTCACCCCACAAGGAAACCCTGTACCCATTAAGCAAGTCAATTCCCCCCATCCGCCCAGCCTCTGGCAACCATTAACATGCTTTCTGTCTCTACTGATTTGTCTTTTTCATGTAAATGGAGTCATACAGTAAGTATTTGTCCTTTTGTGTCTGGATTCCTTCACTTACAATGTTTTCAAGGTCCATGTTGTAGCATGTGTCAGTCCTTCATTCCTTTTTGTGGCTGATTAACAGTCCATCATATAGACCACATTTGGTTTATCCATTCATCAGTAGATGAACACTTGGGTTGTTTCCACTTTTTGGCTACTATGAATAAGGCTGCTATGAACGTTTGTGTAGAAGTTTTTCAGTGAACATACTTTCATTTCTTTTGGGTAGATACCTAGGAATGGAATTGCTGGGTCATGTGGCAAGTCCGTCTTTAACATTTTGAGGAACAGGGCCAAGCACAGTCTTTCATCCCTGTAATCCCAGCACTTTCGGAGGCCAAGGCAGGAGGATTACTTGAGGCCAGGAGTTCGAGATCAGCCTGGGCAACACAGAGAGAGCTCGTTTCTACAAAAAATTTAAAAATTATCTGGGTGTGGTAGTGCATGCCTATAGTCTGAGCTACTTGGGAGGCTGAAGCAGGAGGGACTGCTTGAGCCTAGGAATTTGAGGCTGCAGTGAGCTATGATGATGCCACTGCACTGCAGCCTGGGCAACAAAGCAAGACCCTGTCTCAAAAAAGAACACTGTTTTCCACAGCGGTTGCACCATCTGCTTTCCTACCAGTAATATATGAGAGTTTCAGGTTTTTTATATTCTCGCCAAGACCTGTTATTTTACTTTTTAAAATTATTATTATATCCATTTTAGTAGGTATGAAATGGCATCTCGTGTTTTTTATTTGCATTTCACTAATGCCTGACTAATGATATTGAGCATCTTTTCACACGCTTATTATGGCCATTGACATATCTTCTTTGGAGAAATGCCTATTCAAATCCTTTGCCCATTTTTTAATTGGGTTACTTGTCTTTTTATTGTTGATTTGTAAGAGTTTTTTATATGTTCTGGATAAGAGCCCCTTATCTTATGGATGATTTGCAAATATTTTCTCCCATTTTGTGGGTTGACTTTTCATTTTCTTGACAGTATCCTTTAACATACAAAAGTATTTAATTTTGATGAAATAATTTATTTTTTCTTTGGTTCCTTATGCTTTTGGTGCCATTTCTTAGAAACTATTCCCAATCCATAAAATTGGGTTTTAAGTGTTCTTTATATATTCTGTACACAAGTCGTTTGTTACACGTATGAGTTGCAAATATTTTTCTCCCAGGCTAGGCTTGTCTTTTCGGCCTCGTAACTGTCTTTAGAAAAGCAAAAAATTTTACTTTTGAGGAAGTCCAATTTATTGATTGCGATCCTTCCCAAAACGCCCATTGTGGTGAGCATCTGTCTTCGTCTGTTCCTGCTGCTGTAACAAAATATCTTAGCCTGGGTCCTTTATAAAGAACAGAAATTTATTTTCTCGCAGTTCTGGAGGCTGGGAAGTCCAAGATCAAGGTGTTGGTGGATTTGAGCCTAGGAATGTCTGGTGAGGGCTGCTCTCTGCTTCCAAAATGGCACTTTGTTGGTGTGTTCACATGGCAAAAGGGACGGCAGGGCCAGGCAGCTCTCTGAAGCCTCTTCTACAAGGGCACAGATCCCATTCATGAGAGGCCCTCATGACTTCATCACTTCCCAAAAGGCCTCAGCTCTTCATACTACCACACTGGGTAGTAGGTTCCAGCATATGAATTACGGAAGGACACCTTCATGCAAACCAAAGCAACATCTGCCATTCTTTTTACTATTGGGAAAATTATCCGGAACTGGGAGATAAGTCAAAAAGATGACCATATGTCCTTTCAAAGAATAAAATAAAGATCCATGAATCCATAGTGATAGAAATAAATCAAGGAGATGAATCACAGATGGCACCTGGGATTTTGATGCAGCAACTGGGGGAGGGTGGGCAGTGAAGGGAGAACCAGACAGGGGACATCAAGAGTCCCGTTTGGAAAGAGGTAAGTTCGAGATGGGGGGGGGCGGAGTGCGCATCTATTTGATGTAAATCAGCTGTTGGGTAGGAGTCAAGAGCTCAGGGATGAGGTCAGGTCTGGGTGGTCCATAGAAGCCAAAATGCACAACAGAAGGGACACAGCCAGGAAACCCCAAGTTCCCCTCGAACCACTGTCTCTTTCCTCTTCTTTCTCATCCAAGCTTCTCTACAGAGTGGCCTATGCTCACTTCTTCCTCATTTCCTAAACCACCACCATATGGCTTCCATTCAAAAAATTTATTCAAACTTCCCTAGCAAAGTTCCTGTGACCTCACGTTGCCGAATCTAGTGAATCTCTTCAGCCTTTATCTTGTCTGACCTCTTGGTGGCTTACGTATGATGATGCCAACCATTTCCTCTGTCTTGAAAAACCACTTTCGTTTTGTTCCATGACAGCATGTTTTCTTGGTACTTCTCTTATTCTCTTGAGTGGCCTTCTCAGTGCTCCAGACTAAGTCACCTCCTTCACGGAGACACATCCCAGGGCTCCACACTTGACTCCCACGTCCCCACTGTCCGGCTATTCCAAGCTTATGGTTTTATCAACCACAATATGTGGAAGGCACCCAAATTTATGTCTCCAGTTCCTTCCGGCTCCAAACCTAAACATCCAGTGTCCTGTTGAATGTCTTTCCCTGAGTGTCCCATGACACCTCTGCCTCGCCATGTCCAAAACTGACTTCATCGCCTCACAAGATGTGAGCCCTGTCATGCCCTGTCACACTCTCCCAGTCTGCAGCAGCAGCGCCCACCCAGTTTCCTGAACCGGAAACCCAGATGTCGTCCTCAATGCCAACATTCCACCACCCCACATCCAGTCGAGCGCCATCTCCACTGTCGCCGTCGCCCTGGCTCCGAGCCCCCTTTGGGAATGTCGAATCGCAGGCACAGGTGGGACATTTGGGCGGACATTTAGATCTGGCGTTTGAAGGAGAGAGGCGTCAAAGTGTGAGGAACACAGATCGAGGGAGGAGACAGCAGAGATACGTCCGCATAAAGGGCGGAGCCGCAGGTGACTCAGTGCAGACGCTGAGAAGGACCGTCAGGGGCAAACCGGGTCAGGATAACATTGCGATGGAAGGAGAGGAAAAAGAGTTTGTCGGGAAGGTGGAAGTGATCGGCATCATCACCTGCATGGAAGGTCAGGTGAGACGAAGGCTAGGAAGAACCTAGTAAGGTTGGCAACGTGAGGCTGCCGGGGGCTGTATCAGTGCCCTATTGCTGCTGTGACAAGTGCCACACACTGAGCAGATTAAAACCACAAATTTCCTGTCCCAGTGTCTGCGAGTCAGAAGTCCAGCATGCCTTGTGTAGATTCTTTGCTTGGGATCCCATTGGGCTAAAATAAAGGGATTGGCTGGGAATAGGGCTCTCATCTAGGGCTCAGGGTTTTCTCCCGAGCTCACTGGTTGTTGGCCAAATTCATTTCCTTCCACGAGGCCCCCTTCACCTTCGAGCCAGCAACACCAGGTGAATCCTCTCACTTGGAAGCTGTCTGCCTTCCTCGTCTGTCTTGAAGGGCTCTGTGATTACTCTGGGCCCACCCAGGTAAACTAGGAAAATCTATTCTAAAGCCAACTGATTAGTAACCCTGATGACATCTACAAAGTCCCTTCTGCCATGTAACGTAACATAATTAGGGGAGTGGGGGAAGTCATGCCTGCCAGGGACTTTGCTAGAGGACGTGGATGAAGTTGGGGTGCAAGCCGTATCGTGGTGGTTTGGGAAGTGAAGAGAAGTGAGCGCAGACCACTCTGGCAAGAAGCCTGGATGAGAAAGAAGAGGAAAGAGACAGCAGCGTTCGGAGGTTTGGGGTTTCCTGGCTGTGTCCCTTCTGTTGTGCATTTTGGGTTCTATGGACCACCCAGACCTGACCTCATCCCTGAGCTCTTGACCCCTACCCAACGGCTGATTTGACACGGAATAGATGCCCCTTGGCTTGTCGAATTTACCTGGTTCCAAACGAGGCCCATGACTGCCCATCTCCAGTGTTTTTCTCACTGAACGTCAACCGCCCAGCTGCTTTATCAAAACCCTGGGGTTCAGAGCTGGACGTGGTGGCGCGCTCCTATAGCCCCAACTACTCAGGAGGCCGAGGTGGGAGGATCATGTGAGCCCAGGAGTTTGAGACCAACCTGGGCAACTTAGCAAGACCCCGTCTCAAAAAAACCCCTCAGGATTCTTGCTTAATTCATTTCTTTAACCCATTTCCACATCGGTCCATCAGCCAGTTCTCCATCCACAGCACCCTGGTCCACACCGCTGCCATCTCTCACCTGGATGCTGCACAACCTCCCCATGGGTCTCCTGCTTCCACCTTGGGCTCCAACCACACTTTCTCCACTCGGCAGCCTATCTCTTTCTCTCTTTTTAAAATACACCAGGGCTAGACGTGGTGGCTCACACCTATAATCCCAGCACTTGGGGAGGCTGAGGCAGGAGGATTGCTTGAGCCCTCCAGGAGTTCAGGACAAGCTGGGCAACATAGCGAGACCCCATCTCTACAAAAACTAAAAGAAAAAATCAGCTGGGCGCGGTGGTGCGTGCCTGTAGTTCTAGCTACTTAAGAGACTGAAGCAGGAGAATCACTTAAGTCCAGAAGTCTGAGGCTGCAGTGAGCTGTGATGATGCCACTGCACTCCAGCCTGGGTGACAGAGAAGACTTGTCTCAAAAGAAAAAAACCCAAATCACAGTGCACCAGATCCTGTATTTGCCTACCTGAAGCCATCAGTGGTGTCTCATCACACTTGGAATAAAGCCCAAGCTCTTCGTCATGGCCTCACTTCACTCCAGCTACTGCAAACAACAATCTAGCTTTGCCTGAGCACTTCTGCTTGCAACATTCGTGTCCTCTGCTTGCAACATTCTTTCGCCAGATCTGCCAAAGGCCAGCTGCTTCTTACCTTTCAGGTCTCAGCTTAAATGTCACCTCTTCAGAGATTTTTCTCTGATCACTTGACTTAAAGTACCTCACCTGTCACTCCGTAGCCCATCACCTTGTTACTATGACAGTCCCTGTTATTGCCCAGTACCCTGCTGTGTATTGATGAATGATGCTGTTTGTCATCTGCCCCTGGCCCACCACAACGCCAGGTCCGTGAGGGCAGGGACCTTGCCTAACTCGATCCCTGCCATTCCTGAGACCCTAGAAGAGGGCCTAAGTGATTTCAACCAACAACTGGCGAGCACGGATTCTGGTGTGGGCCCTGGGCTTGCAGAGGCACAGGTGAGAGGCCAGGGGGGTGGGAGGCCACGTGCGGTGGAGATGCGGCCTCGGACACCCCACACTCTCAGCGGTCATGGGGGCCGCTCTTGCATGCCAGCGCGGCCACGCCGCAGATGTTTCCGAAGAAACCGCGTTCTGCGAATCTCACGCCAGCTCTGCGCCATACGCTCTCAGCATGACCTCCCCAGAAATTCCCTGTGGGGCGCGGGCCCTCAACTCCTGTAAGTCACTTGTCCCTTGGTGGTTGTGCCTGTCAACCCTGGGCTTCAAAATTTTGTCTAGTCAAATCGATGAGCTCTTTCCAAGAACTGGCAGCGACGTGTGCGCCTTCCTGTGCAGTGTGCGTGTGCATGTGTGTGTGTGTGTGTGCGCACTGAGTCAGGCATCTGCCCACCTTGAGGGTAACCTCAGCATTTCCTTCCAACCCTGCTTTCATTCAGCCCTGGCTGGCAGAATTTTGAAAGTGTTTTCTGGAGAAAAGATAAGCAATGATTTTGCCATGGGCGGGACAGTGCCTGTTGTTCTTCCCCCACCCGGGCCCTTTATATACCCTCGGTGGCCATGGCCAGCACATCTGGCTCAGAAGCTGCCGTGGAAGCAGGCCCGCTCCCTCCCGCCATGGTCTCTCGTGCAGGTACAGGCAGTGCCGGTGCCCTGGTGCTTGCTGCGTCTTGGGCTTATAGTCTTACCTCGCCAAGGAGGAAGATTCTGGAAGGGGGGCTTCAGCACCAGAGCTGGGGGGCAGGGGTGTCAGGTCCGTGTGCCTCACAGTGTCACTCTCTCTCTGTAGGACCCACGACGTCCACCCTGTTCCTGCTCTGCTGCGTGGGGAGCTGGCTGACTTCCCACACGTTTCCCGCTCTGGGACCAACCGAGAGAGGGAAAATATTCAAGGAATTACGGTCCTTGTCAAAGATGCTTTTGGAAAACTACGTAAGTGCCCTAGAGATTTCCTTTCCAAGCTATTTCTTAAAAATGCCTTCTGTTACCCCCAGAAGAAGCTACTCTTTCCAGACCTGAAGCTAGGGCTGTGGGTATGCAGGGATTGGGGACAACTAGACAGGCCAAGGTGGCATTTTTATGAGGGTAAGGACGCACTCATGCAGGGGTCAGAGCAGAGGTTAGCCCAGAAGCGCTTCGACTCCCCTCCTCCCTGAGCCCCTGAGCACCTACGAGCAGATTCTGGAAGGCTCTGGAAGCCTCGGCTTGATGGGCAGAGGCAGCAGGACGGAGCAGTGGTCATCAGCGTGGGCTTCAGAATGGCGCCACGCCTGGACTGGGTGCCAGGTCTGCCCCTTGACCTTGGGCCAGCTCCATAAACCAACTGAGCTCCGGTTTCTTCTGGAAAGGGGGCTAACGACGGCCACAGCGTCGTAGGGTGGCTGCAGTGACTAGATAAGGTATGAACCAGGCCAGTCGCAGAGGAAGCGCTCGGGCACCAGCTGTTAGGATTCCTAGCTGTATTGCAAACCTCACGCTCACCGTTTCTCCTCATTCCACAGGTGAAGGAAGAAAAGGGGGTGCCCATGTCCCAAAGTTACACGCTGCCGTGTCTCATCCCCGACGCCCAGCCACCAAACAACATCAACATCTCAGCCATTAGGACGTATCTCCAAACCATCAGACAGTTGAGAGATAACATAACTATGGGTGAAATCATAGAACATCTCGACAAACTCAGATTTCAAGATGCATCAAAAACAAACATTTCCGCGCCTGCAGGCACCCTTGAACATAAGCGCTTCATCTTGACTATCTTAACACAGTTTTCGGAGTGCATGGAACTTGCACTGAAACCATCTAACTCTGAAGCCCAACGGGCTGGTTGAGGCCTCTTCCTTTTGGAGTGGCAGGAACTTATGAAGCCTTAAAAAAATGACTGACAGCTAAGTGTGAGAACTCTGCTGTGATTTATTGAGTAAATTTTTCCAGTGAAATAATCCAGTGAATAATAATGAATGCTCAGATGTGCCAGTCCCAGGAGGACTGAGATTGAAATTTATGAATTAACTTGAAAAAGATTATGTCATTGTTCTTAGTCTTGGTATTTATAGAATGTTTTTCTTCTGCAGGCTTAAACCTTACCTACTCTCATTATGCCCTTGTGAGGGCAGGAGGTGGCAGCTATGTTAATTTATTGATATTTATTGTAATTTTGTAATGTTATAAATGCACTTGGAGGAGTCTTGGAATCTATTTAATAAATTATGTTGATTGTTTTCTCATAATCTGTTTTGGGTTTTGTGAGGGGGTTGACATTAGCGAGTGGGGACCCAAGCTGGGTGGAGTTGTTCAGAGGGAAGGTGGTTGTGTTCTAGAAATAGATTCCACCACTGCCATTTCCCCCACTGGACACACTCAGTAACCAATAGCGAGCCCAGCAACAACCTTGTTGAGCATTTTCTTTACGCCAGGTCATGTATTAATAAGTGCTGTCACTGTCCTCTTTTTATGGGTGGGGAAACTGAGGCAGACAAGCATTTAGTCACTTGCTCAGGGCCACACAGCTGCTCAGGGGTGGAACCCAGACTCCAGCTTGCACTTCACCACCCTCTCCACCTTCGTTTCTCCCTGGGCAGGGACTGGGTCTTAGAGGCGTCTGGTGCCAGGGGTGGCACAGAGTAATCATTCAGTGACTCCTGTACGATTCTCCACTGGATCTTCAGGGCCCTCAGGGATGACACCATCTTTCTATCCAGGTCCAAAGATTTTGTCATCTGAACAAGCACTGAGTCCAAAGCTGTTAAGGTTTCTTAGGGATCATCCAGACTAAGGGTTCTCAAAGAGTGGTCACTGGCAATGCTTTAGAAATGCAAATCCTTGGGCTCCACCCCGGCCCTACTGAATCAGATGGTCTGTGAGTGGAGCCAGCAACGTGGGTCTGAATGAACATGCTGGGAATCTGATGCACTCTCCAGCCTGAGAACCACTGATCTGGAGTGACTGGCACCTTCACCTACATCTTATCTTTGGGGAAACTGAGGACCAAAGAGGTGTGGTTTGCACTAGTCCACATGGAGGGGAGGATGCAGTCAGGACTCTGAGACATAAGTCTTGGACTTTTCATTCTTACTCTTACAGGTATTTCTACCCCAGTCCCCCACACACCAGGCTTTTCAGCCCCTAGATATCCTAGTTGCCAGTGACAGTATTTTGGTGATCCTTCCAGAAACACCCACTGCGGTGGACACCCATCTCTCTTTTTGACTGTCCTATATCAGAACACCTTTACTATTAGGAAAATTATCCCAAACTGGGAAATAAGGCAAAAATACGACCACATGTCCTTTCAAAGGATAAAATAAATATCCACGAATCCATTGTGATATAAATAAATGGTTGACTAGATAAATAAATGGGGGGAAAGGACAAATGTTCCTTACAGTATTCTAATTAATAAATAATAAACATAGGAGGAATGAGGGAAATAGAATATCATCATTAGAATATCACAGTAATAACTACCTCGGGCAAGATCCACAGAAGAATGCTAAAATTAGCCAGTGAAACTTGAAGGGGAAACAGGAACTCTGCACAGCCTCAAAGCCTCTCCCCCCAAGTATTTATGAATCACAGCGGTGGTTTTAACATACGTCCACAAATTCTTTGATATTCCTTCCTCCAGGAGGTGGAGCTTAACTCCCCTCCCTTTGAAGGGAGGCTGGACTTGGTGACTCGTTCTAAAGAGCAGAGCACAGGAGGGAAACCGCAAGGTGACAGGGAGGGCCACGGCAGACACCACCTCTGGCCAGTGATCCAGGTGGACATCATCTGCCACGTCGTTTTCTCCCACTTGATGCGACACGGTTAGGGGGCACCTCCCTCACCTCTCTGTGGTCTTCCTCCCCAAACCCACCATGCCAGGCTCATCCGGAGAAAACACCTGCCAGGCCCACACCAAGGGTCATTTTACAAAATCTCCTGCCCAGCACTCTTCCAAAGTGTCAGGGTCATGAAAATCAAGGCAAGGCTGAGAAGCTGTCACAGACCAGAGCCTACGGAGATGCAAGAACTAAACACAATGCGGGTACCAGGATCAGATCTTGGACCAGAAAACAGACGTTAGTGGAAAAACTGGTGAAAATCCAAATTAGGCCCATAGTTTAGTTATCAATGTTGTATCAATGTTAATTGCTTAGTTTTGATAAATGTGCCGTGGTTACGTAAGACGTTAACACTTAGGGGAAGCTGGGTGGGAACTCTCTGTACCATCTACAACTTTTCTATAAATCTAAAATTATAAAATAAAACATTTCAAAATAAAAACAAAAAATACAAAATTTCAAAATAAAACATTTAAAATTGTTTTTTACTTCCTCAATCTCACTAGCCATATTTTTTTTAAGAGATGGGGTGTTGCCCAGGCTGGAGCGCAGTGACACGATCATAGCTCCCTGCAACCTTGAACTCCTGGGCTCAAGGGATCCTCCGTAGGCTCTTTTGTCCTGAGTAGCTGGGACTAGAGGCACGCGCCACCACATCCGACTCCTAGCCACGTTTCAAGTGCTCAACAGCACAGCAGCTAGGGGGTACCATGTTGGACAGTGCAGATACAGAACACGCCCATCACCATAGAAAGTTCTATTGGACAGCACTGCTCTCTGAGAATAGAACTTACTGTCTGACATATTATATATTATTGACTAGGTCCCAAGGTCTCTGAACTTGGAGAAAATGGATAAGATGCAAAAGACTTCTATCAAGTAAAGAAGACAATTGCAAAGGTCCTGGTTGTATTGACCGCAGGGTGTTAGCCAGACGAGCATCTAACAGAGCATTTCATTCCCACATTCGCTTTCTTCCCTGATGACAGAAAGACAGATGAGGGACGGACCCTAGTTTCTCGTTCCTCCTTTCAATTGGTCATGCTGTGTCAATTCCCTCAATAATGACTTAAACAAAACCTTGCCCCATGCCCCAATGTACCGGGGTTGCTTTGATAGTTGGAGACTGTGTCCGCAGCGCAGCGGAGCCTGCTTCCTGCTGTAGGAGACGTGCCTTCGCAGCCTCCCTTGCACTGGGGTGTGGACACGTGACCACAGCAATACAATCAGACTTGGTGACATGAAGCAGCAGGGACAGTGGCACTGCAGGGAGAAGGGCAGCTGCATGCAGCAAGATGCAGTCTGTGGAGCGGCAGGGGCTGCCTGGTTCCCCCACCCGGACGGGTCCCCACAAGAGTCAGCTACTGCTGCTCGCGTGACGGGCTCACGCAGGATCTTCCGCAGACCTGGAGGCAGCCTCAGATTTTCTCCTTTTGTCACCGAGAGCCCACAGTTCTGGAAATGACTCAGCTGCTGGCTGGGGGACTCCGCTGCTCTCTTCTGACTAAAATCACTTCACTGCTCTGGCAGGGGAGGAAACCTTTTGAAGTTTCAGATTTCTTCTCTCCTGCTTCCAGCCCTTCCATCTACAGCTTTTCCGGCGGAGATGCAAACCTGCTAACCCAATTCTCCCTCCACCCTTTGCGGGAAGCACCCCAGACCGTACTGTGGGGTGCAGGGCCAGCCTCATGGGCCTGGGACCCGTGCAAGTCACAAAGCCCTGAGCTCAGACGGGCCCTGGGCTTGTGTTAATGCTCTGCTGTCACCACCGTCTTGAAATTCTCAGTGATGCTTGAACAAAATACATAGTCAGTTCTGTTGGGATGTTTGGGTAAAATGCAGATTCCTGGATGTTACGCCCAGAGATTCTGATTTAGTAGGGCTGGGCTGGGCCCTGGAATCAGTATTTTTTAACAGCTTTTTTGACATACAATTTATATACCATAAAGTTCCTCTGTTTCAAGTGTACAATTTGATGGTTTTTTTTCTTTAGCACATTCACAGGACATTTTTATTATAATAATATCATCTAGGCCGGGCGTGGTAGCTCACGCCTGTAATCCTAGCACTCTGGGAGGCCAAGGTAGGCGGATTGTTTGAGCTCAGGAGTTCGAGACCAGCCTGAGCAAGAGCGAGACC
>VBSM01003044.1:1304986-1315361 GCA_008086735.1 Cheirogaleus medius
AAAAAAAAAAAAAAAAAAATCATCCCCCAAGAAACCCTGTGCCCATGAACTGGCACTCCCCAGTCCTCCCTACCCTCAGCCCCGGGAACCACTAAGCTGTTCTCCAGCTCTGTGGGTTCGCCCTTTCTGGCCATTACATATAAACAGAATGATACAGTAGGTGGCCTTGTGTGGCTGGTTTCTTTCCCTCCGCATGGTTTTCAAGGTTCATGAAAGTACCGATGCGCCATCCCTCGTTGCTGGGATCACTACTCGCTACCCGAGCTGCTACGGCCTGACACAGCTGCCTTGATGACTGGTTCCCTACAGATTCTCAGAAACAAGAACAATTTAGAAGGGAGATAGGGAAGGAGATTAGAGGCAGAAATTCACCTCTAAATCAAGATCACCTACCACAGCATTATGCAAGAGGAAAAAAATCTAATTCATATTTGCTTTTCCTGAAAGCAGCAACAGAGGACAGAGCCAACCACAGGCAGTAGTGTGATAAATCCTAAGCTATTTGCAACTTGACTCGTCAAAACTCTCAAACAACTAGAATTTCTTTTGGGGTTAATCTGTCAAAATCTTAGAAAGAGACAAAAAGACACCGAACAATTCCCAGGGCACATCTCATGATCAAAACAGTCCAAAATAATGAGTTTTAAAAATCAAGTTCCACTAACTCACAGAGGAAGGGAAAACAAAGAAACAATCAATCAAGGGTCAGAGAGAAGCCAAAAGCAGGATGGTGACATGTCTTCTTTATTTCAGGAGGGGTTAAGACTGAGGAAAAGCTTAAACGTGCCCAATTTATCAAGGCAGAACAAGGAATAGCAGTAAGAACAAAAGTTTGAGCAGTATCATTTCCTTATTGTGGAGATTCGAGAACAAATGAAAAGAAAATAGAAGAGGCAATCAGAAAATGAGAGCGAGGGGAGGGAAGAAAAAGCAAAGCTTGAATGTAAAACAAGTTACATAGCCAGTGAACGTGGAACTGCCTAACCTCACCAGTCACCAAGAGAGGCAAACCGCGGGGAGGTCCTGTCATGCCTGTCACATCAGCTGAGGCGTCACAGATCAAGGCCCGATGATGAGAGAGCCCCATTCAGCCACTTCCGGGTATACATATCCAAGTCTTACAAAAAGAGTGTGTGTATCCCTCACCCAATAACCCACTCCTGGTACTCTACCCTAACACAACTTCCTAAGGAGACAGTCATAGATCTGGACAAGACACACACACTTGCATGTTCATAACAGCGTTAAGGGTGACATCAAAACCAGACACGCAAACAAAATTGGAAGCTGCCTGTGTTAGTCCAGACCCCGGCAGGAGTGGGGGAGGGGCGAGGAGCTGGGGGGGCTGTCTGAGCGAGGGAGGTCTGACCCTTGCTGAAGGAAAGAGGGAAGGTTGGGGACAGTGTCTTACCCTGTGGTGCTCTCCTAAGTGAGTTCCGGAGGGCCGTGGGGAAATCTTCAAGCCACGGTCACTCGTCAGAGGAGCCCATGTCTCCCGGCCTGGGTGTCCCTGCCGCACTGTCGCAAGCTGGGAGAGGCAGTGGGACGCGACGGACTTCAGAGCACAACAGCTGGGGCTGATGGGACAGCTGAGACATGGGTTTTCACGGCCACCATCCAACCCAAATGACTGAAAATAAGGCAGTGACTAAACAAACCATGATGTTTCTCTATGCGATGACATTATGTGGCTATTCAAAATCATTTTCTCAAAGTATATTCAATGGCATGGTAAAATGTTCCACATATAATATTAATTTATAAAAGCAGGCTATAAACTATGGTGACCACCCCCCAATTTGAGTTAAAAAAATGTATGTGATATATGTGTGTCTATATCTAGCTCACATATGGACAGAAAGCAACACTGGCAAAAAGTATCTTTCGGCAAGCAGATAATTTTATGTACATATATTTAAGGACAGGGTCTTGCTCTGTCACCCAGGCTGGAGGGCAGTGGCCCAATCACAGCTTGCTACAGCCTCAAACTCTTGGGCTCAAGTGAGCCTCCTGCTTCAGCCTCCTGAGTAGCATGGACTATAGGTGTGCACCACCATGCCTGGCTAATTTTTTAATTTGTAAAACATTTTTTGTGAAGATGGGTTCTTGCTATGTTGCCCAGGCTGGTCTCACACTCCTGGCCTCAAGTGATCCCCCTGCCTTGGCCTCCCAGAGTGCTGGGATTACAGGAATGAGCCACTATGCCCAGCTTATATTTATATATATTTTCCAAATTTTCTAAAATTAGTAGTATTTTAGAAATCAGTAAAACAAACATGGGCTGGGCGTGTGGCTCACGCCTGTAATCCTAGCACTCTGGGAGGCCAAGGCAGAAGGATCACTGGGGCTCAGGAGTTTGAGACCAGCCTGAGCAAGAGCAAGACCCCATCTTTACTAAAACAGAAAACATTAGCCAGGTGTGGTGGCGCGTGCCTGTAGTCCCAGCTACTCGGGAGGCTGAGGCAGGAGGATTGCTTGAGCTCAGGAGTTTGAGGTTGCTGTGAGCTAGGCTGATGCCACAGCACCCTAGCCTGGGCAACAGAGTGAGACTCTGTCTCAAAAAGAAAAAACACAAAACCCCAAAAAAACAAAAACAGAAAAACAAAACCACATGATTTCAAATTTTTGAAAATAAGTAGCAGTTGCAGAATTAAAGATGAGAAATGGAGGGGTTTGAAGGGTTGGGCCAGTCGTGGTAAGAGTAAAATACTTTAGCCACGCCCCCAGGGTTTTTTGATAGCAGTGAGTTTATGACATGCGTGTTCCTTCTCGTTGGTCTCTGAAATGAAGCCTGGGTCTGCTGTTCGCAGCTCTTCATCTGGTCTTCGGGTCCCCCAGCTGAACGGCAAAGCCGCCCATCGAGGCGATCCCCGTACAACCCACTTCTCAGTGAAACCAATGCAGTGTTACCTCTCTCAGCCCTTTTATACGTGACCCCAAACTACTGTCCTTTATAATGAGAAGGAATATTCAGAATGACAATTCTGAGGCTGCTCAAGATCCCGGCCTTATTAAATTACTATTTAATGGCCCCAGAAACATTTTCCCCAACAGCATTAGCATGAAGGGCAGATATTCTTGGGTTTCAGTTTCTGGCCCTCTACTTACTGTATGAGATGTCAACTTATCTCTCTAAAGTATATAATTTAGTAGTGTGTGTGTGTGTGTGTGTGGTGCATATCCACAGAGTTGTGCAACTGCCATCACTGTCTAATTCTAGAACATGCTTGTCACCCCGTTAGCAGTCACTACCCACTTGCTTACAATCCCGCCAGCCACAGGCAAGCAGGAATCCGCTTTGTCTCTGTGGATTTGCTTACTCTGGAATTTCATATAACGGAGTCACACGGTATGTGTCCTTTTGTGTCTGGCTTCTTTCACTTAGCATCACGTTTTTGAGGTTCACGCGTGTTGCAGCCTGTGTCAGACCTTCATTCCTTTTTATGGCTGAGTAACATTCCGTTGTGTGGATATACCACATTCTGTTTATCCATTCAGCAGTTCTAGGACATGTGTTGTTTTTGGCATGTTTTGGCTGTGAATGCTTTTGTGGAAATTTCATGAGTACCTGTTTGAGTTCCAGTTTTCCTTTCTTTTGGGTGTACACCTAGAAGTGGAATCACCGTGCCATGTGCTAACTACGTTTAACTTCTGGAAGGACTGCCTGTTTTCCACCATTCTACATTCCTGCTAGCCATGGACAAGGGCTCTATTCTCTCTACAGCCTCACCAACCGATTTTCTCGTTTTTTGTTTTTTAATTATAACCAGCCCAGTAGATGAGAAGTGGTTTCTCATCGTGGCTTTTATCTACATCTCCATAATGCCCAACGAATGATGTGGAATATCTTTTCTTGTGCTTATTGGCCATTAGCTCTTCTTTGGAGAAAGGTCTATTCAAAGTCTCTGATTATCTAAAAAACTATCTATTAATATTTATTTTAGAGACCTCACTCTGTCACCTAGGCTGGAGTGCAGTGGCTATTCACAGGTACAATCATAGCTCACTGCAGCCTCAAACTACCAGGCTCAAAGGATCCTTCTGCCTTGGTCTCCTGAGTAGCTGGGACTAGGCACAAAACATTTAAAAAAACTTTTTGTAGAGATGGGATCTCACTATATTGTCCAGGCTGGTCTCGAACTCCTGGCCTCAGGCAATCCTCTTGCCTCAGCCTCCCAGAGTGCTAAGATTCCAGGTGTGAGCCACCACACCTGGCTTCCTTAGTTACTTTTTAATTAGGTAATTTGTCTTTTTATTGTTGAGTTGTAAGAGTTCTTTATATGTTCTAGATAATAGCCCCTTATCAGATACATGATTTGCAAGTATTTTCTCCCATTCTGTGAGTTGTCTTTTCATTTGTGTACTCTTTGACATACAAAAGCTTTTAATCTTGAAGTGTAATTTATTTTTTCTTTGGTTTCTTGTGTTTTGATGTCATATCCAGAAAAAACTGTTACCCAATCCAAGGTCATGAAGATTTACACCTGTTTTCTCTAAGTTCCAACACTATTTGCTGAAAAGAATATTCTTTCCCCATAGTCTTGGCACTCTTGTTGAAAATCATTTGACAATATATTTATAGATTTATTTCTGGACTTCTAATTCTATTCCATTGATTTATAAGTCTATCCTAATTTCAGTATCACACTGTAGATTTATAGTAAGTCTTAAGATTGAGAAGTGTGATTTCAACTTTGTTCTTCTTTTTCAAGATTGTTTCAAGATCGTCTCTTGCATTGCCGTACTTTAGGATCAGCTTGTCCGTCTCTGCAAAAAAGGCCATTGGAATTTTGATAGAGACTGCACTGAATCTGTAGACCGCTTTGGGAATATTGCCATCTTAGCAATATTAAGTCTTCCAAACTATGAACACAAGATGTCTTTCCACTTATTTAGGTCTTCTTTGATTTCTTTCAACATTTTTTTATTGAGGTAAAATGAACATAACACAAAATTAACCATCTTAAAGTGTACACTTCAGCGGCACTTAGTGTGTTCACAACGTCCTGTAACCACCACCTATATTAGGTTCCAAAACATTGTCATCATCCCAAAAGGAGACCCCACACCCATTAAGCAGTCACTCTTCACTCTCCCTCCAGCCCCTGGCAACCGCCCATCTGCTTTCTGTCTCTATGGATTTACCTGTTCTAGGTGTTTAATTTCTATGGAATCATGCGGTATGTGACCTTTTGTGTCTGGCTTCTCTCACTTAGCAAAATGGTTTTGAGGTACATCCACACTGTGGCATTATCAGCACTTCATCCACTTTTATGGCTGAATAATATTCCTCAACAATGTTGTGTAATTTTCAGCGTCTTCCACTTCTTTCATTAAATTTATCCCCAGGTATTTCATTCTCTTTGGTGCTATTGTACATGGAACTGTTTTCTTAATTTCATTTTCGGGTTGTTTATTGCTACAGAAACACAGCTGACTTTTGAATACTGATCTTATGTCCTGCAACCTTGCTAAACTCACTCACCAGCTCTAACGGGTGCGTGTGCGCGCATGCGCGAGCCCATCCTCTAGGGATTTCCATTTACAGCACCGGGTCCACTGCACACAGAGCTCGTTTTGCTGCTTTCCTTCCCATCCAAAGGCTGCACATCTCTACGTCTAGCCTAGTTGCCCTAACCAGAACCTCTGGGGCAATGCTGAATACTGACAGTATTGAAGCGGAAAGAGCAGGCGTCCACTTCTTCCTGGTCTTAGGGGAAAAGTAACCAGTTTTTCACCATTAAATGTGATGTTAACTGTGGACGTTTCACAGACGCTATTTCAGGTTGGGGACGTTCTGCTTCCACTCCTTGTGTGTTGAGTGCTCTTATGACGAAAGGTAAACCTCAGGTTAAATGAACATAATAACCCCTACTACGTAGAGTCTTTCGAGGATAAAAATAGGATAATATGAAAATGTCCATCAAGGGGCTGCTACGTGTCAGCTACCATCATTTTGGGGCAAACAGGCTCTATGATAAGACACGCCCAGAGCTGCAGTTGAGATCAGCACTCGGTGGTAGCAACCCTGGGTGAGTTATCTAACCCTCAAGCCTCCGTTTCCTTATCTCTAAGGTGGGGTCTAGAAGTAGCACCTACTTCACAGGGCTGGGTACCACCTCAAGCCGGCAGCGGTAGATGTGACTTAAATCGTGCGCTTCCTAAGTGCCCAGGACACAGAAGCTGCTTGCTATGGTAGATGACTGATAAAACGAGATGCGGTCCTTGTCCTTAGGATGATAATGTGAATGTGGTACTGATAGTTACATTACACGTGACATTAGCGGCAGAAATGGAGCATCAGCAGTACTTCCAAGTACAAAGGGGGTGGGCCAGGCCAGGGCCGGCCACAGGGAGGAGAAAGCCCTGGGCCTTCCCCAGGGAAGGAAACGCTGGCAAAGGCATAGAGGGAAGAAGTGTGGGACGTGGCTGAGTGGCCAAGAGACATTCTTCTTGCTGGGACCCTGAGCTAATGTAATTGGAGAGTAGTGGGAGGTGAGTGCCGAGTTAAGGGCTGGGGACTTCGGAAGGGCTGTAAGGGAAAGTGTCCCGCTGTAAAGTGGAGGGAGGCAGAATTTTGAAAAAGCAACGGGTGTCAGAAAGCGGAATCTGAGATGACTCAATGCTGTGTGAGTGGCATGGGATGGGACCAGAGTCAGGGACGTTTTGGAGAAAGAATTCACAGCGCAAGATTTGCCAAATGAGAAGGGCAGGGAGGGCTGCCTTAGGAAAGAAAACTTAGACATGCTTGCAAGGGCGTCACGGAGGGGGATGGCCTTAGTGGCAGCCTTAATAAGAACTGAGAAATTTGGAAGAGACTGGGACAGAGATGAAGGATAACGAAGTCGATTACTTTATAGGTGCTGCGTATGCTGCGCATTTAATTCCTATAAGAATCCATAGGGTAGGTGTGATTATTACCCACATTTGCTAGACGAAGACATCTAGGCACAGACAGTTGTCGCTCACCCAAGGCGGCTAGTCAGGAGCCGGGTGGTGCAGGGCTAGCATCTCTTGGTGAGGACTTTGGATTTTACTCTGAACGCAATGGGAAGCCCCTTGAAACTTCAGCAGGGGAAGGCTACAGTCTATCCTAAGCATTGGTACAAAGACCATTCTAGCTGCGTAGAGAATGGATTCAAGAGCAGCAAGAGATGAAACACAGGCGCTAAAGTTGTCCAGGCAAGAGGATTACTGGGTGGCCGTGGGGATGGGGGGAAGTGGTTGCGTTTGCCAGTACAGATGCTCCTCGACTTACCAAGGGGCTACATCCTGATAAACCCGTTGTGAGCTGAAAATATCGTTACGTTGAAAATGTATTTAACACACCTAACCTGCCAAACGAACATCACAGCCCAGCCCAGCCTACCTTAAACGTGCTCAGAACACTTACAGTCGCCTACAGCTGGGCACAACCGCCTGGTAGCGCGGCATGCTGCAGAGCACCGACCGTCTACCCTCGTGGCTGTGTGGCTGACCGGGAGCCGCAGTCTGTTGCCCCTGCCCAGCATTACAAAGAGGCACTATGCCACACATCCTTAGCCTGGGAAAAGATCATAATTCAAATTTTTTTCTTTTTGTTGAGACAGGGTCTTGCTCTGTCACCCCGGCTGGAGTGCAGTGGCATCATCATAGCTCACTGTAACCTCAAACTCCTGGGCTCAAGCGATCCCCCTGCTTCAGCCTCCCAAGTAGCTGAGACTACAGGCATGTGCCACCACACTCAACTAATTTTTCTATTTTTTGTAGAGACAGAGTCTCCCTCTTGCTCAGGCTGGTCTCGAATTCCTGGCCTCAAGCCATCCTCTCGCCTAGACCTCCCAGAGTGCTATGATTACAGGTGTGAGCCACCGCGCCTGGCCCATAATTCAGAATCTGAAGTACAGTTCCTACTAAATGTGTACTCCTTTTACACCATCCTAAAGCCAAAAGATCCTAAGTCAGGGACCGTCTGTATTTTGGGGGTGTTATTGACAGGACTTGCTAATAGGCTGTGGGAAGTGGGAAAAGAATATCAGAGGTGGCATCTGAGCTTTCGGCTTGAGCAAGCCGGTGGTTAGCAATGCCATTTATCAAGAGGCAGAGCACTTTCGGATGAGTATGCTGGGGGCAGAGAGACTGAGAGTAAGGTTGGTTAGAAGCAGAGAGATTTGAGAAAGAGAAACTTGTGAGTAGAGAGGAATGAGTCAATGGAAAAGGAGGAAAGCACAAGAGACAGAAGAGATAACTGACAAGAAAAAGCCCCGGGACGTGCGGGAGAGACAAAGGGGACAGAGTCTAGGAAAATCTAAGACATGGAGACGGCAGATTTGGCAAATGTCTCTTCCAAGTTGGCTCTTCCCTAAGGGTTTTGCATCAGGGGGTTCCTTCCTCCTGCTCTCCCAGTCCCTCCTTTGCCAGGTAACTTTGCTTGTCCTGCTGGATGCCACCTGTCGCAGGGGCACTCGCTGGCTGCTCCCTCCAGGACCAGCTAATGCCGCACCCGTAAGAGCTCGCGGCACCCCACGCTTGCACTTCCCTCGGTCTCAAGGCAGACTTATTGCATCCCTGCTAAAGTCGCTCTTGTGTTCTCAAGCCCAGTGCAAATCCAGCCTCAGTACACGCATCTTGACCCAAGGAGAATAGAAGCGAAAAGGAAAAGTCGGGTAAATGTGCAGTGAGTGTTAGAGGGAGAAGGGACAGGCGCTGGGGAAGCCCATGTGTGTCTCAGTGGAGGTCAGTGACATTGATGAGTGGCACTGGGGACTCAGGCCTGTGGGGCTCGTAGGGGGACTGACAACTCTGCCCACTCGGGACCCACCCCCACCACAACACTGTCATGGAACCAACCAGCCCTGCTCGGTCACATCCCCAGGAGCAAAAATCACTCACACTAGATTAAGAGATTAGATTGTTGCTGTACCTTACCCATTAAGGCAGGAAAGTGGACTCTTATCTTAAAAAGCTTTTCCCCTCTCTAAACAAGGGTTTTCTAGGTGATGATTCAGCGCAATAGAACATCTGATCGATCAGAACGCTCCATTCCCCGGCTTTCGCGTTCACCGTGACGTCATAGCTTTTCACAAAGCCTCTGGGAACTTTTAAATGACCAACATTGCAGGTGGATGTGGAATTCTAGAAATGGTCATTACCAGGCACATTGAACAGATGAAACCCAGGTGGTATCCGGATGTGCCTCCAAATACCGGTGGTGGGGACGAGGGACGAATAACAGGACCGGCCCTGCACTGATCCCTGCTGGAGTGGATGACAGGTGTGAGGCGTCCCACGTTGTTCTCTGCTTCTATGTGTGCTGGAGATTTTCTGAACTGAAAAGGTAAGAAGCACATTTGTTACACTTTAGGACAAGTGCGATCACACTGGCCCACACGAGTCTAAATTCAGATCTTGACCAAAAGAAAGAAGATAAACTGTGTTCTACAGAACCAAGTCCACGTCAAGATGAAATGCTTTCAATGTCACTTAGAGATTACTCTCGTATCTGCAATCTAAATTACTCAAGTTGAAGTTTTAGAATTACCTACAGTCTTTGGAGTCAACGCCTACCTTCACTTGACATCTGCACGCTCTGGCGCTGCCGCCCTCCCTCCTCCGCTCCTGCCAGGGCTGTGGCACAGGCTGGGGGTGGGCACGGGCCGGGGGCTCCTTCCCCAGCGGTCTGGGCACCTGCTCTGTGTAGCTCTGCACTCAACACCAGGCACCGGGCCCTCGTCCCGATGGGCTCGCAATCCGGTGGGGAGACTGAGTAACTACAACATAACGTGTGTGTGTGTGTGTGTGTGTGTGTGTGTGGAGATGGGAAAGGGCTCGGGAAAGCCATAAGGAGGGAAATAGCCAAACAAACCAAACACGGTGTGTTCAAAGAACCGAGAAGAGCAAACATGAGGTTGGAAGGCAAGCAGGGGCTGAGGCCTTTCCCCTAGTGCTCGGTCTTTATCCCCAACACCCCTGCAGGGCTGAAGAGCAGGGCGACGGGACGAGACTCGGACTTCTTAAAGCTGGTGCCGACTCCGAGGCAAGGCCGAGGGAGAACGGAGGGACATATAACTCGAACTGGTGTGACCTGGACTGGGGTGTGGCCACGGGTATGGAGCAAGGTGGATGATGCATTTGCAAGGACCTGAGAGGGTAAACTTGACAGGACTTGGTGTCAGAAGGGGACAGGAAGGACAGGGGATGATGCTCTGCATTTGGGCTTGGCAACTGGAGGGCAGAGAGGCTGTTCCCAAGACAGAAGTGACCTTGTTAGCTGCCTTGGGCCCAGGGAGCCTTGTTGCCTTGGAAACGACTTTGGTTTCTTCCTCTATAAAATGGGAATAGCCACAACATCTCTAATCATCAGGGAAATGCAAATCAAAACTGCAATGAGATATCA
>VBSM01003044.1:1315461-1336562 GCA_008086735.1 Cheirogaleus medius
AATAAAATCCTTTTAAAAAGCTTACATTAAATAAAATTATTATTAGTAAATTAAAAAAAAAATGGGAATAGCCACATCAACAACTTGGGAATTGTTCAGAGGCGTGAATGTCCCTGCAATGGCCCAAAGCCAGACATTGAACAGGGCCCAGCACACACCTGGGTGGGAATCTCCTGTGCTCGGGCCTCACTCCCCCAGAACCACCACTCCTGTCCTGGGTGCTGCGGTTGCCACTCCCTCTGCAACCTATCCCGGTGCACCTTTTCCTCCAAACTACGCCCTCAGCATCACTGTTTGTTTAGAGACAGGGTCTTGCTCTGTCACCCAGGCTGGAGTGCAGTAGTATAATCATAAGCTCACTGTAATCTCAAACTCCTGGGCTTTAACGATCCTCCCACCTCAGCCTCCCAAGCAGCTGGGAAATGTAAGTGATCACCACCTATAATTAGCCTGGCTAAGTTTTACGATTTTTTTGTGGTGATGGGGTCTTGCTATGTTGCTCAGACAGGTCTTGAACTCGTGGCTTCATGTTATCCTCCCACCTCAGCCTCCCAAAGCGTTGGGATTACAGGCATGAGCCACTGCACCCAGGCTGCCCTTATCGTTTTTGGTGATTCTATACAAACATGGAGCCAGGCTCAAAACCGAAAAAAGAACAAAACAGACTCCTGTTGCTTAGCTCAATGGGAACCAAGTTCCTTCTAGCCCAAAGCAGTCGGTGAACCACTCACCTCTCTCTAGGGCGCCCTGTCCTGCAGGCCCAACGTCTTCCTTTGTGTCGTACTTTTTTTCCTTGGGGAGGCCAGAGGGGTTGGTCAGAAGAAAGCCTGTGTACTAACCCACTGCGCTGAGTCGAGACGTCCAGATCTGGGCGGCTGTTGGGACAAACAAGCCAGCAGCATGTGCGGGGCTGGCTCTTCCCATTGGGTCACCCCGTCCAGGCACAGGGAGCCAGCTGCAAGGGTGAGGGGCGTAGGAAAATGGTGTGGAAGAGAAAAGCTTCTAAATTAAACAGAAATGATCAAACTTGCTCAGCACCTGAACAAAGGGACATCTCTACTGATCAACTTTCTAATATTTCCCATCTATGGTATCGGGTCAACAGTTAACAGCGTCCAGGGGTGACCAGCACGGCTTGACACCCTCTCAGAGCTGGGCCAGCATTGGCCATGCTGATGAAAACCACACTTTCTAAGCTCAGTGCTCCGTGGGGTACTGAACGCTCCGACATACACGATTTTGTGTGAACCTAGAGTGTGCAGGGCCCGTGCTGTCTGCCCAAGTCCCAGATAAGGAAACAGACTGTACAGGCATCAGTGAACTCTGTCCATCTGGGCAGGGCCTGGGCCAGTGGCCTGGTGACCTCACAGCCACATCTGCTATGCTGGGCGTTTGTCATCAGCCTTTTGAGCGCAGGCCTCTCCTCAGGACCCCCGCCTTTCCCAACACACCACCAGAATCCCCTCCCCAACCCCTGCCTCCGTCCCAGGCGGAACTACGCCCCCAGGCGAGAAGCAGCGTGCCCACGGCCCGGCTCTGCTCTGACCTCTTCGTTTTCCCACCTCCTCCACAGCTTGACAGGGTAGCATTGAAGGCCACACATCACAGGCTTTTCAAAAAAATAAGGTTTCTTTATTGTCTTGGCTGCAAATATAGTTTTAAAAAATGCATTGTAGTGTTGGATACAGCTGGTGGGAACGTGCTTGGGAGCAGAGCATCGGGCGCTGTGCTCAGGGTGACGCAGGCCAGACCAGACTCTCCTCTGGGTCTGTTTCTCAGACCATGGGTGTGCCTGTCTCTTCAAAGAAGCCCTGACACAATCACCAACGCTCACAACAGGAAAAAAAAAAGCCATTACACAATAAACTGAAACCTGGAAAAGGAACAGAACGTGGTGTTTCAGCCGTGGTGTTACAGAATCAGCAAATGAACCCACTTTTCCCGACTCAGCTGGAGAAACAGCAGGGGTGTCGTGGGCCGGCTGGGCCCAGCTCCCAGCAAGGAACATTCTGGAGTTGGTCTGGCTGAGCCTTTCCAGCCTTTTTAATTGCAAGATGTCAACGCTACAGAAATGGGTAATACTTCAGCGTCTCCCAACCCTCCCCAACCTCAACTCTCAAGATCTCTGTTAAGAAAACCAGAAGAGAATTCTTCAAATGAGCTACACCCAGGGTTCAGATCATGGAATCAAAAGTTTGACTGGGAGATGGAGGTGGATTTTGCTACATAATTGGAAAGGAATTTCACAGAAATAAAATTCCAGGAAGTAAACACACACACGCGCAGGCTCGTGCAAGTGCGAGCACACACACAAGTCGACATTCAATGAAAAGTTCCCTTTTCTTTTTCGAAGGCTGATTTTCTCGAGCCCCGACGGTCACGTGGTGAGCCAGGAAGGCCCAGTCCTCAGAATGAAAAGCCAGAGGTTGATCTGTCCCCAACCACCGTCAAGGCCAGCCCTGGTGGAGGCACGGGGTTGGGGGTGTCCTAACAGCTTCTTTGAAGCTTCCCATGTGCCCCAAGGTGCCTCTCAGATCACAAAAACCTCTGGAGGTGACCATGGCCAAGGTGTCTACTAAATGGTACAAACGAGGTTGACATTCAAAGCTCTTTAATTTCCTGGCTGGGCGAGGTGGCTCACCCCTATAATCCCAGCACTTTCAGAGGCCAAGGTGGGAGGATCGCTTGAGGCCAGGGGTTTGAGACCATCCTGGGCCAATAGTGAGACCCCATCCCTACAAAAAATTTTTTTAAATCAGCCACTCAGGAAGCTAAGGCAGAAGGATCTCTTGAGCCCAGGAGCCCGAGATCACAGTGAGCTATGATCTCACCACTTCACTCCAGCCTGGGAGACAGAGTGAGACCCTGTCTCTAAAAAAATTTTTAACTAAAAGAAAAAAAAAAAAAAGCTATTCTTCCTTCAACCTCCCTGTCCCCTAAGTAAAATACTCTGTGATAACACAAGGCGTCGAGCGCACAGAGCCACCCACATCTCCCACTGCGCACATGGCCCGTCAGTCCAGCGCCCTCCACCAACCCTCTTCCCTGTGAAACCACCACGAAAACACTTTGCAAAGAAAAGTCCCACCAGGTGGTGTGGGTTTCATCTGTGGCTGGGAAGCAGGGTGCCTAGGGACAGTCACTCTTCCCACCTGAGAGAGAGGCGGGACCCACACCCAGGCTGCTGGTTGGGAGGCCCCAAACAGACGGGACAAAGACCAGGGAGGAGCCAGGTGATGACAGGGAGGCAGGGACAGCAGAGGGCAGGATGGGGTGACAAGAGAGGTCTCCCAACCTGCCCACGTTGGGGCCAGGGAGAAGAAAGAGCTGGGCAGAGGCATGGCCCACCAGTGCTGGGCCAGGGCCCACAGCACCCCAACACCCACGCCCAGGGCTCTGCTGCCCAGGGCAGAAACAGTGCCTCTCCTGCGAGTTCTGAGAGCGCAAGGTCTTGTCCAACAGGCAGCAAAACCCTGCCATCTTCAACACAACAACATACCTGCCAACTCAGGACACATCTGGGGCCCAGCCAGGGCCTCAGATGAAGGGGCCTTGCCAGCCACACACACCAGCTCCCCTCCATGCAGGAGACTCTGACCTGAGCCCAGGCTGCTGGCACAGGTCCAACCAGGGCTGTGCACACAGAAGGGGTGATTCGAGCCCTCCCTGGCAATGACAGGGACAAACGTGTTATGTGCCACTTCACCTGGGGACGGACTGGGAGTTTGGCACCACCTGCAGTTTTGGGTGCTACGTCCTCTGAGAGTCCAAGTTTTCATCTCAGCCACAGCAGAGAAACCTTCAAGACTGACTTCTAGAAAATAGTGGTGGTAGGTCCCGAAGGCAGGAAATAGGAGAGTAAGGTCACAAGAGCATGAAGTCTGGCTGACTGCTGACCCCTCCTGCAGTAGCTCTGGGACCCCGGGCAGTGCTGGGGACCCTGCTGCCCTCCACCCCTTCTCACCAAGACCTAGCTGGGGGCAACAGCCCCTGGGGGCGAGAGCAGGTGTGTAAGCTGCTGGTCACATCTCAGAAAGCCCCTTGGGGGCACCCAGCCTGCCTGACATCTCCCATTCATCAGAGCACAGCAGAGCGCAGGGGCCCCTCACAGAAACACTCGTGGGGATTTATACGCCACAGCAAGCCTTGTTTTGTCTTTTCAGACTGATTTTCTTATTCTCCAAAGCGCCAGCATTTTGAAGTTTCTCTTACAGGAAAGGGGTGGAAAGGAGTGTAAACAAAGCTCCCACTGGAGGCAACCAGCAAAGTGGCCTCAGCTGTCCCCTCGCCCAGCCCAGGAGTCCAGGACAGAGGTCAAGGCCAGGCCCCTCTGGCCGGATCACCAGGCAAGATTCCAAAACAAGAAAACTCCTGGGACAAGAAACAATCGCGTCTGCAGCAGAGATACACGGCACTGTGGCCCTACGGCCATAGTAATCGTGAGCACCAAGAGAAGTGAATTTACAGAAATATCTCGAACCAAAGATATGCACACAGTTAGCAGTCTGCCAGACTGCTAGCAGACGGTAACAGAGGTGCTCGCGCACACACGCACACACCCTTCAAGTCTCATACAACCTAATAACCTTCACTATTTGACAAAACAGAATCACAAACATTAATTCAGCAAAGGGGAGAGGTAGGCCAAAGGAGCAATGGGCCAATTTTATATCCCATGGAGTTTAAAAAAAAAAAAAAAGAAAATTACTCCCCAGCAGGGAGTGGGGAGAAAACCATTGATTTAGGGAGATCTCGGCTCGCTTGGCCAACCACCGCGGTCACGTGCGTGTTTTACAAAGGCACAGCAGTCGGGAAGGGCTGGGCTCACGGCCCTCCGTGAGGCCCTCGCAGCTAGCAACCTTCAGTTTGTTTCCTTTTTTCCTTCTGACCTTAGTGGAATTCTTACCACGGTGGCCTTTGCCTTTGGAAAGGTGACTCCATGTGTACCCTGGGGGGTAAAGGATGGATGCTATTACCATTCCCAGTGGAAATTCCGAGGACCAGCCCAGCCTCGTCTGGGGATCCGGAAAGCCTGTAAACACGTTCCGGGGCGGCAGGGGGTGCCCCAGGCTGCTCTAGTGCGGGGCTGAAGCACAGACAGGGGAGCAGGCTGCTGGTCGGTGACCTACAGCAGAGGCAGTGGCACGGCCAAGGACGGGGAGAAACCCATCTCTGTCCGACATCAACTGAGGCTGAGGCGGAGCTGGCTGCCCCTTGGAGGCCCAGTCCTGCGGTCTCCAGGAGCCAGAGAGCGCCTCTGATTGATCTAAACCTCAGGGGCCACCTGTGGCCCTCCCCACACGCTCCCAGCTCGCTCCAAAGCCCTCCCCAGACCTGCAGGCAGGGGTGGGGGAGGCGGTGGGGAGGGCAGAGGTGGCTGCTCCGAACTTCGCAGCAGGCCTTACAACGAGTTCTTCCATGAGGAGGGACCGGCGGCTGGGCTTCCTGAGTGTTAGGAGCCCCTGCCCGGCAGCCGCATGCAGAGGCAGCCAGAGGCAAGGGCAAGCTGGGACCGTGGCCCTCCTGCTGCCCACGCGCAACGGCCGGACCAGATCCGAGCAGGCTCTGGCTCTGTAGTGTCCGGTCTGGGGGACACCCGGAGACAGCTCCAAGGGGCGACCCTCAGACCTCTGCGTCCACATTCAGTTTCTTCCTCCAAACACAAGACGGGATAGACTTTGAGTGTGGTGACATCTTTGGTCTGAGAAGTGTCCTGGTTTGGGACTCCCAGCGGAACATCAGACAAGAGGCAGCAGCTGACAGGTAGGAACGTGGAGTGTGACCTCCGAATGCCAGGGTTAATGGCTCCCACTGAACACACCTGGCTTGTCTGTGGTGCAGCTCGGAAGCAAGTGGAAAATAATGGCAGAAGGGCAGTGGTGGTGAGGTGACACCCGAGAAGGCCCTGGGCGAGTCCCCGTGGATCCTGCAGTGCCAGGTGGAACAGACACGGGATAGATGAAACACCACCGGGAGGGTTTCCAGGCCAGAGCAGCAGCTGTGTGTCACATGTGCTTCCATTCCCCTCTCGCGTGCGTCCACACTCACCGTCTCCACCGTGTTCTGGGGGGTCTCTGGAGAAGGCACTTCCCCCCAGCAGCCTGAACACAGCCCAAATCCATCCAAAGGGCCAGGCACTGCCAGAGCAGGGGGAGAAAGAAAGACGCCTTCCAACTGCCCTGGGCAGGCCAGAGAGGAGCACAGGGCACCGGCCAGAGGAGCAGAGTGGACGGGCCGTGGCACAGGGACAAATCCATACATCTCAGACAGGAGCAGGCTTTGTCTCCCTCAACCCCTCACTGGCACCGGACCCTGACGGGCCACCAGCAGGACAGGACGCACAGCCGGCACTGACTTCCCTTTTGTCTGGGCCGCCCGAGGGCAGGGAGGTTGGTGACTGAGGTCACTGAGTGCGAGTTCACAGCAAGGGGTTCCCAAAGACGGGCTATTGCTGTCAGCAGGCCCCGAGCCTGCTTCAGACCTGAGCGTGACATCCTGACCCGTGCAGGGCCGGCGGAGGTGGAGGGAGGCCCTGTGGCTGAGCGTCAGGAAGGGCTAGGGGCGCAGCCCCCTCTCCACGGGCAGAAAGGGTCTCCATGGCATCTCATGCAGCCACATGCCAGCTAAGCGGTTAAGACTTTCCCGATCTCTTGCCGATTCTGGTGACAGCCTCTGACGCCTGCTCCGGCAGCTGGGACGGGTCTGTCAGGATGGAGGTGGTGGTGCTCAGCTGCCGGAGGGTGTTCAGCACCACTGCAAGATAGAGTGGGGGAGTGAGACACCCGCAGGGACACAGACCCAGGACACACAGTTTGTCTGGCTGTGTACCCACAGCCCTATGTGGCGCTTCTTGGCACTAGTGACAGCCACAGGCTCAACTAGAAGGAAGAACACCCACCAGGAAGGCCTGGGCACTCATGCCTCTGTCTCCAACTGATGTTCCACATCCCAGCAGGAGCTATAAACAGGCAGAGGAGTCTAAGTTGTTCCTGCTGCCACCGGGTTTGATCCGGCTGATTTACTATTAAGCTCCTCTAACCTGAATATGTAGGATTAGCTTTGCTAGTTATTAGAAGAATTAAACAAGGAAATACACATGAAAGCACCTGATACAGGGCCTAGCAAGTAGTAGGTGCTTAAGAAACGTAAAGTGGATTTGTTGGAACAAACATGCTGCTGGTAAGGGGTCTGGGGACCTGCTCCCTGCCCTGTAGTGCATCCCTGGTGTCATGCTCACGCCCCCAGCACTGCCTGGCTACTGACAGTGGAGTCTTGACTTTCCTAAGCACGACCTCCATCCCAGGGCCTTCCTCCCTCCAGGACCAGCACGAAGGCGACGGCCCGGCGCCACCCCACTCACTTGGCCTGAGGACGGGCAGGGAGCAGCGCTGGTCCAGCCAGGACAGCGCCGTGCGGTGCAGCTCTTCCAGGCTGCTGGTGGACACCATCCCCTTGAATGACTCAAACAGCGGCTTGATGATGATGCTGAACTGCAGCACTTGGGTTAAAGGAAAGGCATGTGTGGAAGGCGCCAGGGGACCCCAGAACTGAGGTGGGCCAGGTTTCCTACCGATTTCCCTGGGGACTGGCAAATGATCTTCCATAAAGAATTGATAATGGGGGGACAGAGTGAGAGAGAAGACTTCCAGGCACAGTGCGTCCTCCACTTGACTAAAACCTTTCCATCTAGCCATCGCCAGACAGCAGCGTATGACCACTGGGCAGGCAGGGGCAGGGACACAGAAGTTCCTTAGTCTGGAATAGGTCCCAGCACCGTGACGCAAACACAGCGGTTTTTAATGCATGCCGGCAAGAGGAGGCACGAACAGATCAAAGGCAGAAGCTGTCTGGGTGCCCTCTGTGCTGAGCATGAGCACCCCATCTCCCCGCAGCTGTGCGGGTCTCCAGGCCCATCTTAGGAAACGAGCTCGGGGGTGCATTTTCCTGGGTTTTGGTCCAGGTGATGCCCACAGCGCCCCCCTCTGCCTGATGGTGACGAATCACCGCTTTACCAAAGCAGCTCTGACCCATTCCAGATGCCACCTCGCCCTGCTAACGACAGGATCAGGACCAGGGCAACAGTAAACAGCAAAGCGAAGCAGGGGACTAGAGCTGGTGCCCATCATCTCATTTGAAAATCGCCCGAGAGCACACAGGCACCCTGCTCTGTCTCACTGCGCAGCTGGGATCGTCTCCCCTGCGTGACTATCTCTGTCAGACCACGTCCCATGCTGCGGCCAACCCGCCACGCGTGCTGTTCACTCAGGCAGAACGGAGGCAGGGTGGGGAGCGGGCGGGCAGGAGCCACCCCCTACACTGCCGTGCTGCCACCGGAGGGCCCAGCACAGCACTCACGTACACACGCTTTCTTACGGCATTCCAGCCCACATGGCACAAATGCAAAGAGTCCGAAGTGGGTTCAAATCCCAGCTCTGCCACCACCACTCAAGTGGTTCTGTGAGCCCTGGCTCCCATCTGTCACAGTGGGGGTGGCCCTCACCCTCCCTGTCACTATGTGGACTGAGCTGGCTACCAGGCTACAGCAGATCCCACTCCGTCCCCCCTTGTAGCTTGTGCAAGTGGCTCCAGCATTGTATGTATTTCCCAAGGACCCAGAGAGCAAAGCCCACCATTCTGCCTCCTCAGCCCTCCCTGTAAAGCACCCCGAAGTCCCAGCCCACGCTGCCCCAGGACAGACCACTCTCTCCCCTGAGACAGACGCTAGCACTTTCTGTCGTGACGAACTCGGTGACAGCCATTTAAAGAGAATCTTCCTGAAGGAACTAGAGCGTCACCATCTGTTGTCTCCATGCACTGGTTGGGGGTAGGAAGAGCAAAAAACTCAAAAGATACAATCCAGAACTTCCAATTCTGCAGGGTCCGGTTTTTCACGTATTCGTCAAACATGTCTCTCATGTGATCAAATTGGCGCCGGGTGACGGGGACTCCTGTGGCAGGGAGGAGCTGCTGGCAGGAGCTGAAACGACAGGAGGAATCAAGGGAAGCTTTGGAGTGGCTGGTGGCAGTTCAGGACCCTGGGACACAGCTGGCAGGGCCGGCCCAGTACGGGACCACAGCTAGGAAGAAGAGAGGTCTGGGGAAGGAGCAGGATGAAAGAAAGCTAAACTACTGCGACAAAGAGGCATCTGTCAATGACGAGGCCACAGGGTCCTCCTGCCTCGGTAACATGGGACCGTGTGGGACGCGGCACCTGCCCGGAGCCTCACATGATGGTGGCGTTGAGCTCCTCGATCTCCTCCCGCAGCCGCCGGGCCTCCTCTTGCATCTGGCCGCGCTCCTGCTGCAGCTTGGTGATGTACTCCACTGTCTTCTGCAGCGTGATGGCGTGGCTGCTCTGCAGGAGTACAGGTGGCTGGAGGCGGCAGCAACACGGCCAGTGGGCCCCCACCAGGCCTGATGCCCCTGCCCCGCCTGGCCCGGCGCCCGCAGGCCACCCACAGGCCACCCACCAGCTTGGAGCTGTTGGAGATCAAACTGTTCAGAGTGTCGAAGCCCATCTTGATGTTGAAGCGCCTTTTCTGTTCGGCTGAAATGTGCTTCATCTGCCGGTTCTGTTGGGGAACAGACTGGTCACTGAGACACATGGGCATTGCTGCGGGGTCACATCACCTGTCCCTCCTCATCTCCCAAGCTGATGCTGAGTGGATGGGGGCAGATTAGGACCCTGGGGCACCTGACAGGCCAGGGATAGAGAGCTATGTGAGAGTAAAGGACAACAAAAGCTATTGGCTCCAGTGAGGAGCAGGAAGAGGATAGGGCAGGGAACACCAGACAGTCATCGTTGCAGAAGAGGACACAGCCAAGGCTGGACATGGCTGTCAATGCAGTACTTCCCAGCCAGCCTCAACTTCACCTCTGCCAACCCCACCCTCCCAGCTGCCACCTCCCCCTACAAGTGATGGGTGCAGAGCTGTACCCACCACGAGTGAGGAGGACTCAGTGCCGGCTCCTGGGCTTGGGGCCCACCCTGCCCACAGGGCTGCTTAGTGGGAAGGGGTGGGGAGGAGATTTAACCCCGAGGTTAAAGCAGCAGACCAAGGGCTTCTGACAAGACCCAGCCTGGAGCACCACTGGCTGGATCTGAGATTCTATTTTCCAGACACGTGCTCCCCAAAGGTTCCCTGATGTCCCCTCCGCCCTCCTCCATCTTCCATGGAAATCGAGGCCCAAGAGAGACACCTGATACCTTCAATGCAGCCATGTTTTTGGGGTCTGCAGATTTCCCTGAGCAGTTGTTCTGGGGAGACTGAGGACTGGGGCTCTGTTCTGATGCACATGGAGAGGCCTGCCCTGAGTTGGGGCAGTCCCGGCCTGAGAACAAAGACAGCCTGAGACAGGGACTTGGTGAAACAGCCGCAGGGCCACCCCACCCCACCTCAAGGCAGTCCTTCCAGATGAAGGAATCCCCAGCACGTCCCAAGACTTGGAAAGCCATCGGTAACCTCCCAAAGCCACCCCAGAGCAAACACTAGAGAAATCTTTGCCAACCACGCTGGCACCAAGACCAGGCTGGGTGGCTTCTGTGGCCACAGCAACCCCCATGCTAATGATTCCTGGAAATGGAACACAAGGACTGCTCAGTCTTCTCTGGGGACTGGCAGCACCAAGCCAGGACTTTCTGAGAAGTCAGGAGTGGCCTCCTCGAGCACCTGGGCTGCCTATGCAACCATGTGCCTGCTACTTCTCGCCCCACCGGTGGTCCCCGGGTCATCCTGCCATCTACCAGGTATTTTCCCAGCTTCTGCCACCAGCAGGCCTACAAGACCTCGCCATGTGTCCTGCAGGCCCTGGCTCCATCCTGGGAGCCCTGTGGGTGGCCTCCCCAACCCATGGCGGCCCATTCATTTCCCCCCTTATGTCCTGACGGTTCAGCTGTCAGTGAACACTCACTGGGCCCTGCGACAGGGACCTGGGGACTGCCCCCATGCAGTGGGACCTGCTCGCCCTTCACCAGGGAGTCTTGCACTGTGCTTGGAGAGAAGAGCCGGGAGATGGGGCCAGGCTGGCCACTCGTGCTATGGCCAAAGTCTGTCACCAGGATGCTGCTGTGGAACTCTGTCACTCCAGGAGCCTGTGGTGACACGGGAGAGAGGTCGTCTCCAACCACGGATAAGCAGCAGCAGAGCAGAAGACCAGCTACATTGGGGGAGGGTGGCTCTGGGGTGACAAGGACACTGCAAATCTGCCCAGAGCCCTCCTCACCCTGGCGATGGCAGCAGGCGCGATGACCACATTGGACTGGGACACAGTAGAAGCCAGCATCCCTTCTCTCTTCAGAGGGCGTGATGTCATGATCACTGCTTGTGGTTGGCCTGAGAAGGCAGCTGCCAGGACACAGAGAAGGTGAGGCTGAGGCCCTGGGCCACAGCCTGGTCTCGACCCCGCAGAGACCGTGGCTATTACTGAACGGGGCTGGCCACGCCGCAGACACGTGGCTCAGCAGGAGTGGCACCCAGCCCTCTGCCAAGAGACATCTTGTTCCTTGCTAAGGGGACAGAAAACAAAACCCCCAGGATACCTAACACTATTTTTGCAACTTCTTCTTGAGGAAGACAGAACATGGACCAGGACCATCTGTTTTCAAACTATGGTTTGAGATTAATTTTTAAAAAAGATATAGAATAGAAAATAGACTAGAGGCCGGGCACGGTGGCTCACGCCTGTAATCCTAGCACTCTGGGAGGCCAAGGCGGGCGGATCGCTCAAAGTCAGGAGTTCAAAACCAGCCTGAGCGAGACCCCGTCTCTACTAAAAATAGAAAGAAATTAATTGACCAACTAAAAATATATACAGAAAAAATTAGCCGGGCATGGTGGCGCATGCCTGTAGTCCCAGCTACTCGGGAGGCTGAGGCAGTAGGATCGCTTGAGCCCAGGAGTTTGAGGTTGCTGTGAGCTAGGCTGACGTCACGGCACTCACTCTAGCCTGGGCAACAGAGTGAGACTCTGTCTCAAAAAAAAAAAAAAAAGAAAATAGACTAGATCATACAAATGCATTATTTCTCGACACTTGTTTCATCTAAGTGTGTTCATCTGTATATGTGGCCAGGAGGGGATGGGTGGTCACAAGTTTAAAGGCTTCTGGGACAGGAAATATTTTTCCATGGGGCGGGGGGAGAGCCCAGGCTGGCCCCCCTCCCTGACTCACCTGGGGCGAGGCAAGCGTTCTTCAACACCAAGGACACAGGCTCTGGTTTGGGAGCAGGCACTATTTTCGGGGGCTGCTTGGGCCTCCCTCCAGTCACTGATACAGGTTTGGGGGGCACAAAAGTTAACCGAGGCTGGGGAGGCCCAACAGCTGGAGGCCGGGTGACAGAAGATAGCGCCAGGCCGCAGGGGGCCGTGGATGGGGCAGGGTGATGGGTCGTGATCACGAGGCCCTGACTCTGGCTGAAGGTGGCAGAGGCATCGTGGGTGAGGGTGGCAGAGGCCGTGTGGGTGATGACAGAGGGTGACTTGCTCACTCCAGCAAACTTCTGTGGCTGAAGGAAGGCAGGTGGAGCCGGGGGGCTCAGGGAGGTGGCAGGAGGAGGAACCAATGGCAGCGCTGGGGACACAGGTGCCGGGGTAGGGCTAGGGGACAGCAGGGGCATGGTGAAAACCGGGAGGAAGGGCTGCGGGACGCTCAGCGGCGGCTCTGAGGGGCTGAAGTCTGTGGGCTGGATAAAGGGGTCCCCGGTCTGAGAAGTGCGTTCACAGGCCTGCTCCTCAGCAGGGTCCAGGGAGGGGGCCGTCGGGGGCACGATGAGGCTGTCGGGGAGGCTCACAGTGGGGAGCGTGGTGGTCGGCAGGATGCTCTCCTGAGAAAGGAAAAGAGAAGCCAGGAAGCCACACTGGGCTGAGACGATTCGCTTTCACTGTCCAGCACCATACACTGCAAAGCCCAGCGACCCTGGACAGAGGGACAAAGGCGATGTCTCCCATGCCCATTACTGCTGATCCGGGGAGCGGATCTGCGTCTCCCCGGGCATCTGCGGGGGTTTTGTTTCCATTAGGAACTAAATGATAACACAGAGCTCAGACAAAGCAGCTGCCTCCACACAGCTGGACAGCAGCCTGGGAATATCTTGTTTCTAGAGCCCAGCAGAGGTCCCCCCAAAGTCTCTGCCATCTTCTGTTACAGGGCAGAGGCAGCCTGGATTGCAGCTGCTCGGGGTTCCCCCAGGGCAGTTTCACGTATCAACTTCTAGCCAGGCCTCCTCTTCCCAAATGGGAAAAGCTATAAGCAATCAATTGTCCAGATCTCAGTCTCCATAGAAGAAATTCTTCCCAGAGCCAGTTTGAAGAAGATGGTGCCAGGTTACCGGTATCTAACGGCACCTGTTTATTATACGGCACCTGTCTGAGAGCTCCACAGGGGCGAAGAACTATGCCCTGTTCAGCTCTGTGGCCCCAGCACCTGTACCTGTAACCAACATTTTTGTAAAGTAAAAAGTGAAAGAACTATACAGAACTTATTTTTATTAATGATCCATGTTTTTCTTCTTTGTCTAGCTAATCCTGTCTTAACTGATCAGAACGGAGCCAGCTGTGCATAGGTCGCCTAGAGCCTCAGGCAGGAGCACCCACATCCTGGCAGTGTCCCGGCTCATGGATGTCTCAGGATGCTTTTGGAGAGGGCTGAGCTAGCGCCTCTGCACGTTAGTCGTGTGCCCCGCGCTGCTCTAGTGATGCCTAGCATTTTGCATATGACCACGGTCACAAACCAGTCTTATTCTGGCCATAGGGTTTTGATGATCAGCCCTGTACCTGCTGGCCCCTCTCCTCCCACCCCTCCCCCAGGGTGCTCTACCTGTGCAGGTGGGCTGTTGGGATCTGGTGTGGATACTGAGGCAGGTACAGGCAGCATGGAGTTAAATATGGAGCGGCTGGAAGAGAAGAGGTCTGAAAAACAATATCAGGGGTCTTTGGAGTGCCACATGCCCAGGAATTAAGATCCAAACAAACTGAGCACTGAACCCCACATCAGCCAGAGGAATGCCATGGCCCGAGGCATTCCCCACAGAGATAACTTTTTTCTGTGGAAAGAGGCCCTCTGATAGGAACCACGCATGCCGGCAGCGAGCCTGGGCTCTAAAACACTCCCAGCCTGGTCTCAGCTGCTCTTGCAAGGCAAGGCCCAAGGACCTGCCACCTGCAGGAATCTGTGTAGGAGGTGGCTGTGCCACCAGCGCCCTCTGCTGCTGAGAGGGAGAACCGCTCACAGTCACAGCAAACCCGAGGCTCCAAGTCGGTGAGAAGCTTCCTGAGAATGCCAATTTCCTTCCAGAACAATATCCCAGAAAACCTTCCCAGATTTTGCAGTTATTACAAAAAAAAAATTTAGTTTTCGAAAAATTCTAAGTCCTCCCCCTTGCCCATTCTAACTTCCCTCTCTGCTCTGTGCGGCAAAGGGAGACACACAGTCAGGCTCGCTCTGTCGCCCATCCTCACCCTGGAAAGGCTCGAAAGTATCCATGAAGTCCAGGTTGGGCTGCAAAGGAATGAGCCCCGGCTGGATCATGTCTGCATTTCCCAGATGTGCTGCAAGAACCAGAGAGACAGAGCAATCATTTTGCTTTCTCAGATAACGTTGCAGGAACATATTATATAAAAGGCCTGGAACAGATCTTCTGGGCCCTGCTCACATTCTAGAGTCTTCCAAGGAGAACTGTAGGCAGCTGGCTGGGATTCTACCTTCTTATGGGTTCATGGCCATTCTGCACCCTCAGAAGGCAGGAAAGAAAGTGATTTTTACAAGAAAGGTAAACTGAATATCAGGAAACGGACAGCCCTAGGAAGCTGGGACTAGCTGGACCGAGATCCCTCCCGCCCCTGGTCTACTCTGTGATATGAGGGCTCGTCCCTGAGGGGCCAATTGAAGACTGAATGCTGTCGGGTGAGAGGTCTTGCCTACAGGCGCTTCTTTAGAGAAATTCAGGGCCCTGCCACCTAGGCTTAGGCACTTGTCCCCACTAAGGGGACAGTATCAGAAATATGAAATTGATTCAGACCAGATCTCACTGCTGTTTTGTCACAGTGGTACCAAGGGAATGGCAGAGGCCCCAGTGATGATCAATCTGCAGCCCAACCCTACTCAATGCACGTGGCCTCAGATGCCACATGAGGCTGGTCAGTCCTCCATACTTACTCTGTCTGCACAGTGACATGCAGCAGCTCAGAGACGGCCCTGAGGCGAAGCCTGGCCCCGAGGGGGTCTGGCAGAGAAGGCAGCCAGCTGGGTGTTCCAAGTCCCGGGACCCAGGTGTGCCTTACCTATTTCCCGTGGGTTGGGCCAGGCCACAGGCTGGTGAGAAGAGAGTGTGGAGAAGAGGGTGTCGCTGAATTCTGACATGAGCATGTCTGTGTCCAGCAAGGGGTCCTCCTCCATGGGGACTGGGGTCTTCCACCCGTCCCCATGCTTGTCCCAATACAGCAAGTCGTCATCCTACCACCAACATAGTGGGGGGAGGGAGAGTCAAAGGACAACAGTGAACTCAGAATTCCTGGGCCCATCCTGCTGGGAAACTCGGCACAAGGACTGCTCTGTGGGAATGAGGTGACAGGTGCAGGTGCGGAAAGCAGCTCCCTCCAGCCCACCCCGTGAGAGAGCGGGACTGCTTCCCCGGCCATTCACAGGACATTCCGGGGAGAAGGGAGCTGGCCCCGTCTCCAGCCTTGTGGGGGGGGGGGGGCTGTGTCCTGCCACCTCCTGCTGCAGTGCTCACTGGTGGGCCACCAGGACTCCCGCGGGGGTTCTCACGGCTCCCAAGCTCACTCACCTGGGCCAGGCTGGAGAGATCCTCATCCTTGTGCTGCTGTAGCTGTGGGCAAAAGGGGGCCAGGTCGGGTTAGTCACCCAGGGCCCTGGGAGGGGATGTGGCCCCAGCCTCACCTTCCTGGGAGGGAGGAAGGAAGGGATCCCGCTCCCTGCCATCCCCGGTTGATGCTGGCACAAAGGAGATTCCCACCCGGTGTGTGTGGAATCAATAGCCCAGTTCACTGATGGGGAAACTGAGAGCAAAGATGATATGACCAAACAGGCGGTTGCCTGGGCTGGGCTGGAAGTCCAGGTCCTGGCTTTCCTACTCGACGCCACATGCTCACATGGGGTGGCATGGCGCCCACGGCCTCAGGCCTGTGTTCTGAATCCAGACTCTGCTCCTTCCCTCCCCACGGGCCTTCTCAAACACACTCCTGTGAGGGCCCAGCGGATACCCTTTTCTTGAAGTAGGTCCTCCACTTGTGATACTCCCTGATCACGATCTCAATGCGGCTTTTCCAGTACTTCCCTTCCGTGGTGATAGCCTGTAACAGAGACACAGGCAGGATCAAAAGAGATGTCTTTGCTCGATTAGCAAGACTCACCCATGAACAAAGAAGTAAGTGACAGGAGAACTGGGCCTCAGGCAATCCCGCTCAGGAACTCCTGTCCTGTAGCCCCACCTTCACTCACAAAGTGCGTCCCATCTCCTCTGTGCCACAACTGGCCTTTAGCTAAAAATGCACTTTCCAGATCTAAGGTAGCCAAGGGGGCTTCGGGGCTCGGGTCCTGAGGCTTCGCACAGGAGCATGGGGGAAAACAGAGAGCCGCCACTTTCAAAGGGTAAAAACAAAGAGCCAATCACAGGAAGGTTCGGGTGGAACGTGATCTCCAAGAGCATTAATCCAACCTTCCCGTGATCCACGACAGCCTTGAAGAGCGCTAGGAACCAGGAAACCACCTGCCTGACAGCTACCTCACTGTCAGATCTTATGGCTCATGTCATTTTGCCTACAAATATTTCACTGTGTGTCCTGAACAGTAAAAGATCTTTAAAAACAAAAACAGGATTACAATATTATCATACCCAACAAATGATATTCCTTGATAGTATCTTAATATCAGATCATGTCCGACCATCTCAAACTGTCTTTCTTTAGGTTGTTTTCTGGTTTCTCTCTCTTTCAGTGTAACATTAGAACAAGCTTTGACAAAATTGAAACAATGCAGAAGAGCATCAACTGAAGAGAGTCTCATCTGGCACCCCACTCCAATCCCACCACTGAATGACTTCTGTATATCCTTCTAGACATTTCCCATGCACACATAATCACACAGATACACACTTTTAAAATTAACATAAAGATACTAAAAAGACTGCTGTGCCACTGGCTTTTTTTCATTTATTTTATTTTATTTTTTTTTGAGACACAGTCTTGCTCTGTCACTCCAGCTAGAGTGCCGTGGCCTCATCATAGCTCACTGCAACCTCAAACTCCTGGGCTCAAGTGATCCTCCTGCCTCAGCCTCCCGAATAGCTGGAACTATAGGTGAGTGCCACCACACGCGGTCCATCATTTACTCTTTCTTCAACCTCTTTTCATCTCAGTTTTTAAAGATCTTGAGGTCCTTCTACAATTGTTAAAAATGTGTGCCTTATAAAGAGCCAGAATTTCTCCCTGTTGACTTCCAGAAGAAACACCAATTTTAAGTGAAAGTGGAGAGTAAGTCTCCATTATTGATCCCTTGGTCCTTGGGCCAGCCCATCTGAGAAGGGGGAACCTCTAAAGCCTGGGGGCTGTTAGAAGCCACCTGCCCCCCAGGCCTGTCCTTTCTCCAGGCTTTTCTGTCAGGACCTCGAGGGCCCGGCATTGCCCCCGCAGTCTCCCTGCAGGATCCGGCCCTCGGTGAGCTGTTCCTGTTGCAATGAGGGCAGTTTTCCCTTCTCAGCCACCCTTGATCACCTGCCAAATACCTCTGGCCGGCGGTGCTCATCCACATCAACAGAGCCATCCAGGGGAGTGACAAAGTGACACACGGGGTTCTTGCGCTTTTCCAGATCTGGGCGGGGAGAGGGTGAGACATCATCACTAGGATCCAGACACCCAAAGGAGCCTGCTCTGTCTGTCCATGCACCCCGGGTGGGACCTTCCAAAGTACTCTTTCCTCTTCTTCCCTTGGAAAACTGGAGATTTCCAGGGAAATGATGGAGTCCAGGTTAATGGGAAAGAATGTGTCAACAATGCACGACCAAGAAAGGGAACCTGGCTATCAAGAGGAAGGCCAGCCCAGCACCAGCACACCCCAGCCCACTCCTCTGCTAGAGGAATCCCTGGGGCCATCAGCACCCATGCTGGAGCCAGGACAAGGCTGCACTTGCATTTCCTCAGACCTGCTCCCAACTCTCCAGATGTCACCTCTCTGCTCCAACCTTCCTGACTCCCCTTCCCAACTCCAGCCCAGTCGTCTAAGATGACACTGAGCACATACACTGTGAGCAACTGTCTCACATGTCAGTCGCCTGCAGACTCTGGCAGCTTCTCAGCAGAGGCCACTTTATTGGCCCACTGGGCCCGAGGGCTGGTAGTATCCAGTTCCCTGGGGTTCCCCAGCTCCACAGCCTGCATAGAGATCTCTGCTAGAAACACGGGGTCCCAAGAGCAGGCTCTGGGCCCGCAGTCCCGTCCTGCTCCTGGCACTTACACTGCATGTACCACGCCCGCCAGATGGCGTTGTTGAGCCGGATCTTGTCTCTCCACTGGAGCTTCAGGCCCTTGAAATTCTTCCACTTTGGAGACACTAACTTCCCACTGAAAAGCAAGACAAAGCGGGAGACTCAGTGGTGCCTCTGAAAATGAGGTGAAATGACAATGCGCCGCCCAATCATTCCAGGCCCCCAAACTCCTGACTGACCCATCACTAGCCACGGGCTAGGCTTGGTGGAATGCAGAAGTCGCCCTGGGATTGCTTCAGAGCGACGTCGCGGCGACAGTGTCAGGTTATGGAGGAAACAGGATCGCCCACAGGGTGCAAATGCTGTTGTGGAGATGATATGTGGGGTTCACTGTACTCTTCTGTCTACTTTTGCATACCTTTAAAATTTTCCATAATGAAAAATTAAAAAGAAACCTGCTGACCACCGAATGAAGATCTGACCCTGGCCCGCTCCCTTTGCCACCAGATCCTGAGAGGCGCTCCCAATCCAGACCCACGTCCCACTGGCCTGAGGGCTCGCCAGGCCCCTCCTGGCTCCAAGAGCATTGAACACATGGTGCCCACTCCTGATGGCACCCCGTCCACCGGCTCATCCTCCAGATGCTGCTCCCACACCACCTCCTCTTGAGCCAGCGCTGGCCTCTCCCAGGCGGTGGCCGATTCCACCTCTGGGACAGCACTCATGCACACTCAACACGGCGGTGTCTGCACACACGCACCTGCCCACACGAGACTGCAGCTTCTCTAGGGAGGGGCCCTGTAGGTATTCTGGCACGTAGCAGGGGCTTGTTTAACAATTCTTCACTGAGTAAGTTAAGAGCACTTGCAAACTGAGCTGGTAATGGCAAGGAAAGCTCCCTGGTGGCACGGCCTTTTTGGGCAATTGAGTTTTCCAAGTGCTATGCCAGGAGCCATCTCTGAGCAGCTGGCATAAGGTTTCTCCCTTTCTGATGGCACAAGAAGGGCAAGGCACTATTTTTGGTCCACATCAAAGCGGGTTTGGGGGTTTTACCTGGTCGCAGGCCATAGCCCTGGCTCATTCTCCAATCCCACTCAGAAAGGCCATGTGCTGGGCAGGGATATGCCAACAACAGCTGCCGTCTTCAGAGGAAACTCTCAAGCAATAAACATTAAGTGAGCCTGAAAACCTGGTCCATAAAGCAAAAGGCCTGGCTAAAACCGCACGCCTACCCCCACCAAACCCAGCAAGGAGCCAGCTTTGGATAATATGGGCCAGAAGGCTGTGACCTCCAGAGAAAATGTCACAGCACATCCTCTTGGCATATGGGGTACACACAGCCAGAAGCTGTCTCTGTCCAAAGGGGGGAGGAGTCTCAGAAGTCACACACACACCCCTTCTTCCTTCCTTTTCTCCCCAGGTGAAAGGCATGTCTAACCCACCTCCATGCTGACTGTCAGCCTCACCTACGGCCAGGAGCCAGAGCTGCAGCGGCTCAGAGTTGCTACCGCATTAGCACACACTGGGCAAAAATCCGAATAACACCCCCTCCTCCTCCAGTGCGTGAATACGGGTTAAATGAGAGTGTGCGTGGATATGTGCAGGGTATACATGCAGACACACACACAACTGGTAAACCCTAAAGCAAACACGGACATTAAGAACCACCTCAATTACCTAGATTTAAGTTATCACTGAAAGGTGATTTTTTTTAACACCACCAAGTGACTTAAGAAGTCCTTTCCTTGATGGCTGCCATGTTGTCATTTGGCTCCTGCTCACCCATGTGAGAAAGGGGACACTGCGTGCCCCGTCAATACCAGCAAGCAGAGACGCAGGTAGAGGTTGGCCCAATCACCACCTGGAGCCCTGTGTCGCTGCAGAACCGAGGGCTTCTTGAGTGCTTCTCATTTACTCTGTCGCCAAGCACTAAGCACCTACTCTGTGCCGTCAAGAGATAAGAACTGAGGAAAGGGACAGAGGAGGCAGCTGAGGCCCTCCAGGGGCTGAGGTACATGTGGCGCCCACACGCCAAGCGTCGGGAGGGCAGAGGGCTGTGGGCACGAGGCGGCATAATCGAGCCAGCCAGGCAGTCAGGAGAGGATAGGAAAGCCGGCTCAGCCAAGGAGGGAAGGCAAGGCCCACGCTGTTCCTTCTGCCTGGCCTGCGGTGGCCCCAGTGAGCAGGAACTCGGCCTGGTCGATGCAGAACAAAACCCCACAGTGTGGTCAGACCTGGGATTGGGGGTGGACAACGCTAGAGGGCGGAGGGTGTCCCAGAGGATGCTGGCTCCCACTTGTGCACAAAGCCAGCCCTCTTTCCCCTTCTCTGCAAGGTTGTCCAGCCACTTGATGCTGGCCAAGCAGGTGGTTCTAGGAAACAACTGTCCTCTCTTATTATTTCCTTAAGGGGGGGAAAAAAACCCAAAATAACCAAAAAACTCCCACTTTACTTATACTTGACACACCATCCTCACACTGACCCCAGAACCCGCTTTCTCCGAGTGTTCGGCAGGACCAGATCCTGACCCAGTGTCTGCTGCCCCCATGGTGGCTGCCGAGGAGCAAAGCAGAGGGATGCACTGGGAATTCTCCTTAGAAATAACCACTGGGGTGGCCGGGTGCGGTGGCTCACGCCTGTAATCCTAGCACTCTGGGAGGCCGAG
>VBSM01003044.1:1350287-1373772 GCA_008086735.1 Cheirogaleus medius
AAAAAAAAAAAAAAAAACTACAGAACTGTACACTTAATAGAGTGAATCTTATTGTTTATATATATTATATTTTAATAGAGCTGATTTAAGTTTTAAAATTATAGTCATGACACCCAGGGTTAGGGAGAATGTGTAGAAATGGGCACTCTTATATAATGCTACCGAGATTATTAATTGGTACTATAGTTTGTAATAGATTAGAGTACAATTCATCTACTGTACCACCCACATCTTTTTTAATTTTTAATTTTATCTATTTATTTTTTGTACAGATGGGCATCTCACTATGTTGCTCAGGCTGGTCTTGAACTTGTGGCCTCAAGTAATCCTCCTGGCTTGGCCTCCCAAAGTGCTAGGATTACAGGCGTGAGCCACCTTGCCCAGCCTAATTCATCTACCATACCATTCACTCATTTAAAGTGTACATTTCAGTGGTTTTTAGTATATTCACAGAGTTGTGCGACTGTCATCATAGTCAATTTTAGAACATTTTACTACCTCAAAAAGAATGCCACATTCCTTAGTTACCACCCTCCAACCATAAGAATTACTAATCCACATTTTGTCTCTAGATGTAGGGACATTCTGGATGTTTCACATAATTGGAATCATGTAACATGTGATTTGTGCCTGGCTTCTAGCACTCAGCATGATGTTTTCAAGGTTCGTCCGTTTTGCAGCCTGTGTCAGCACCTCCACTGCATGGCTAGACCACGTTTTGTTTAATCCACTCATTAGTTGATGGGACATCTAGATTGTGTCTAACTGTTGGCAGTTATGAATGAACATTCATGTACAAGTTTTTGTACAAACATGTTTTCACTTCTCTTGGGTAGATATCTTAGAATGGAATTGCTGGGTCACATGGTAACCCTATGTTTAAATTTTTTTTTTTTTTGAGGCAGAGTCTCATTTTGTTGCCCAGGCTAGAGTGCCATGGCGTCAGCCTAGCTCACAGCAACCTCAAACTCCTGGGCTCAAGCAATCCTTCTGCCTCAGCCCCCCAAGCAGCTGGGACTACAGGCATGTGCCACCATGCCCAGCTAATTTTTTCTATATATTTTTAGCTGTCCAAATAACTTATTTCTATTTTTGGTAGAGACGCGGTCTCGCTCTTGCTCAGGCTGGTCTTGAACTCCTGAGCTCAAACAATCCACCTGCCTCGGCCTCCCAAAGTGCTAGGATTACAGGCGTGAGCCACCGAGCCCAGCCCTATGTTTAACTTTTGAGAAACTGCCAGACTGTTTTCCACAGCGGCTGCACCATTTTACACTCCTACCAGCAGTGTGCGAGGGTTCCGATCTCTCCACATGCTCATCAACACATATCACATGCTAGTGGGTGTAAAGCAGTAATTCATTACGGTTTTAATTTGCCTTTTCCCTAATGATTAATGGTATTGAATATCTTTCCATGTGGGTTTTTGTTTTTTCTTATTTTAAAAAAATTTTTTGTAGAGACAGGGTCTCACTATGTTGCCCAGGCTGGTCTTCAACTCCTGGCCTCAAGCCATTCTCCTGCCTTGGGCTTCCAAAGTTCTAGGATTATACGTGTGACCCACCACACCTGGCTTTCCATGTATTTATCGGTCATTTGTGTATCTTCTTTGGAGAAATGTCTATTCAAGTCCTTTCCCCATTTTTAAAAAAATGGGTTCCTTTATTTTTCAGTTGTAGAGTTCTTTATATATTCTAAATATACAATCTTTACTAGATATATGATTTGCCAACATTTTCTCCCATTCTAGGGGTTGTCTTTTCTAATCAGTTTAACTTTGGAAAACCACTCTGGCAGTATATATCAAAGATTTCATTGTGGATACCCTTAGATCTTGCAGTTTCACTTTTAAGAATGTCTCTTAAGGAAATAAATTACTTCCTTAAAAAGCGTAATGAGAAAAGCTATAAACAAGGATATTTATCAAAGGATATTCAACTGAATCTCAACCCTCATCTCACACCATATACAAAAATTAACTCAAAATGGACCACAGTCTTAAATGTAAGAGCTAAAACTATAGAACTTCTTGAAAAGAACATAGGAGAAAATCCTAGAGACCTTGAGTTTGGCAAAAATTTCTTTAACAGGACACAAAAAGCATGAAGAGAAAAAAATAATAAACATAGACACACTGGAATTTCTCAAAATTAAAAACTTTTGCTCTTCAAAAGACAACTGAAAATTATGGTGCAGGTCTACTTTTATCTACGATACACAGAAAAATGCAAAAGGGCACACTGACAAAACAACAGGGTATAACTCTTAGAGGAGTGTTCCAGAGGATTCTGTACTTTCCTTCCCATCTTTCCAAAATGTCTGAATTCCCCATTTGACAGTAAGTATGTGTCTCTATATAATGAGGCAACGGTAGGGAGAGAATCTCCACAAAACAATTTCCACTTGGAAAAGGGGGGAAAGTGAACATCCATATATTTAGCAGAAAGAAAAATTCAATTAGCCAGGGGACACAGTTTGTCCTGTTGATTGGATTTGATTCTTTTTTTTTAATTTGCCACATTTCAGAAATGAGAATCATACTGTAATTTTTTTTTTTAAGGAGACAGGGTCTCACTCCTTGCCTAGGCTACAGTGCAGTGGCATCATCATAGCTCACTGTAACTTCAAACTCCCAGGGTCAAGTGATCCTCCCACTTCGGCCTCCCAAGTAGCTGGTACAGATATACACCACCATGCCTGGCTTCTTTTTTTGTAGAGACAGAGTCTTCCTATATTGCCCAAACTGGTCTCAAACTATCCTCAAGCAATCCTCCTGCCTTGGCCTCCCAAAATGCTGGGATTACAGGCATGAGCCACGGCACCTGGCCAATGCTGTAATTTTTAAAGAAGTTTAGTTGGGCGTGGTGGTGCCCACCTGTAGTCCTAGCTACTCGGGAGGCTGAGGCAGGAGGATTACTTGAGTCCAGGAGTTTGAGGTTGCTGTGAGCACAGGTGACAGGAGACAGTCTCAAAAAAAAAGTTTAGTATCTTCACCCTTCCACATGATTTGCAGATAATTTCTATCACATACAAGTTAATCTGAAAACAACTTTCAGTGATATAACTGGATAATGGCTTCAGATTATTCTGTAAAAGAAGTTTGTATGTATAGCATTATCTCACAATTATCTCTAGCTTAGTTATCCAGAAGTAAGTAAAAATAATTCAAGATACATAATAAAGGTCTGTGCACTTAACTCCGAGGAGAGTCTCTAATCCTCACTAAATTAATTACTCTTATTTTACACCCAATTTAATAAGTTATGCAAAGCAGTAGAAAATGGGAGACACAAGATAGACAGGGAAACTCACTGCAGAGCAAGTGGCAGCCAAGAGCCTGGAGGAGATGATCGTTAAAGATTTGAAAACACGGCCGGGCGCGGTGGCTCACGCCTGTAATCCTAGCTCTCTGGGAGGCCGAGGTGGGCGGATCGTTTGAGCTCAGGAGTTCGAAACCAGCCTGAGCAAGAGCGAGACCCCATCTCTACTAAAAAATAGAAATAAATTAATTGGCCAACTAAAATATAGAAAAAATTAGCCGGGCATGGTGGCGCATGCCTGTAGTCCCAGCTACTCGGGAGGCTGAGGCAGAAGGATCGCCTGAGCCCAGGAGTTTGAGGTTGCTGTGAGCTAGGCTGATGCCACGGCACTCTAGCCAGGGCAACAGAGTGAGACTCTGTCTCAAAAAAAAAAAAAAAAAAAAAGATTTGAAAACACAACTCATGAGAGAGTCTGGGATTCCCGAGTAGAGAAGCAAATATACCTGAACAGTGGAAGATGCCACAAAGTTACTATAATAATATAATAAATAATATGCAGAAATAGGTTTCTCAAAAATCAAAAGTTATATTATGCTTCATGTGTTCAAGAAAGCAACAAAGATTATTATGCATTTGAGAGATTTCTATTCCTATTAAAAATGGTTAATTTTATAAAAGAGATGACTAACAAAATAAACAACAGTGATTTAGAAAACCTGCTTATAGGCCGGGCTCGGTGGCTCACACCTATAATCCCAGCACTCTAGGAGGCCAAGGCGGGAGGATTCCTTGAGATCAGGAATTCGAGATCAGCCTGAGCAAGAGGGAAACCCCATCTACAAAAAACAGAAAAATTATCCAGGCATGGTAGCACGCACCTGTAGTCCCAGCTACTCGGGAGGCTGAGGCAAGAGGATAGCTTGAGCCCAGGGAGTTTGAGGTTGCAGTGAGCTATGATGACACCACTGTACTCCAGCTGGGCAACAAAGCAAGACTCTGTCTCCCAAAAAAAAGAAAGACAAAAAAGAAAACCTGCTTATATCAAAGAATATACCTCAAGAGTAGGGCAGATAAATGAGGTTATTTTTACAAACATATTTTAATAACAACACAACTTTTATGTCACAAAACTCAAAGGGCTGACCTTTCAACCTAAACAAGTCATTTTAGATCCATTCAAAGATAATTCTGTGCTCCCCAAATAGTACCATGGAGGTGGTTCCCAAGTCTGTCTCCGAGTAAGACTAACCTTGCAGATAAGGTCATTTCATATCACCATCTTACCACCCAGCTTTGTCCTCCAGGTATAAACTCCTGCTTTTGCAGTTCCATCTTTGAGAAAAAACACTGTAACTTGACTGGCTGAGACAAGGAACTTAAAAAAATTTTTTTTCACACTCTGCATTTTCTCTGTCTAAGCTCTTCAAAGGTCAATCTGCAACCACACCGCGTTTGGAGAGCTATTAATCCAAATGCAGAGAAACTAAGTTCCTGGCCTGAGGAGCAAATGGAGTCTCAATCTTCTTACTACGAACACCTTTCTCTGTGAGCTATCTCCACCCCCAAGGGAGTTCCTAATGTCCTCAACCCCTACAGGGCTGGGATTTCCACAAAGACATCTGGGTATGACGAATCTGATCGCACAAATGTGAAACCAAACTGAGGGGTAGAAGTTAGACAACGCAGCCTAAGTCAGCATCCAAAAATCAAAACACGAGGCTCTGCTCCTAGTATTGAGGGAGTTCAGCCAGAAGATTTTTTCTCTCTTGCTAAAAACTCTGTAGCCTGAAGCATCACACACATGCTAGGGACAGATGCCAGGCCAAAAAGGTCAGGGGGTGGTCAGCCGGGGCAGCAGTGACAGCAGGTGGGGAACCTGGCCAGAGCAGGTGGTCTCATGTCCGGAACAGTGAGGCCACCAGCAAGCAGTGTAACTCCTGGAAGCTCAGTGCCCCTGGGGCATTATCAAGAGGCGATGGCTGTGACCCAGCTGGGGCCGCAGGAACAGCTTGGGCTGCCCACCGGGCCAGGAGACAGCTGTCTGCCCTGAGATGCTGCTGCTGAGCAGGGAGGGCCAAGGGAGTCACTGCTGCCCTCTGGAGCTGGCGGTCCTCCTCCCAGCTGGCCCCCAGCAACGGTGGCAGAGATAGTAGAAGAGGAGCCAGTTTCAGAGCACCAGAGAGACTCAAACCAAACCAACTGGCACTATATTCAAAACAATGATGGCTTTGTCAAGCAACAGCCCAATAAGAGCCGACTAGAAAACCTGCCCTCCTCTCCTAATTTCTAGCCTCAAGTCCCCGTGACTTTGAGGCACAATGTTAAAAAGGAGGAAAAAAAATTACACACATAAACCAGCATTGGCCAAGCCATGTGACCAGACAGAAGGCAGGCCAGCTGCCCTTCAGGGATGACACATCACTGGAGCTGGCTGTTTTGCAGCCCTGGATCTCCTACCGGACAGCCCAAGCTCCCAAGACACATTCAAGCCTCACTTACTGATATATTTCCAGTGATCCCAGCCAACAAAGAACAAAGGGCTGAAACACCAAGCCTTTCTACAGTCGTCTGGGAGGGCAGCATACCCCAGACCTCAACTTGAGCTACCCAGCAGGGGTGGCTGTCCCCCATCTTTAGAAGAACCTAAAAGCTACGACCCAGGGGCCCTCTAAGACAGGAAACAGAAGGAAACTGTCTGCAGGGAAGAACTGGGGGCTGGGGAGAAGCAGATTACAGTATTTCTCACACCACACCCTGCCCTGCTCACTTCATCCCTATTTTGCCAATCAGGGCAATCATTGCCAACAGTGTACAAACACACCCAGAGCTCCAAGGAGCCAGCAACAAGCACACAAACAAAGATAAGCAAACAAACTTATCAGACAAAAAGCAGCTGGCTCCACACAGGCCATGCCAGCTCCTGCATCCACGGGTCTCCAGTAGGCTGCTCTGAGAAGCAGCTGGAGGAGGCCGGGCACAGCACAGGTTAAGCTTTACCTGCCTGCTGGCTCTCAGGGACCGAGCAAGGACAGGGCCAAGGACAAGCCAGAGCTGAACTGATAAATGAGTTCTTTGCTTTTGTGAGGGCAGGCTTCCCTATGAACAAAGGCTTCTGCCAAGGTTTCTCATGGGGAAAACAACCATGGATTCCAAGCAGCAGGTAAGAGGCCAGCCTAAGGGAGCAGGGAGCAGGGAAATGGGGCCCTCACAGGAGCTCCCATCAAGAACACAGCCAGTGGCACCCAGACTCCACACAGTCAGACCTGACCAATTTTCAATTTCCAAACATAACCAAAGTCCTCGTGCCTTCGCGATCAGCAGCCCCTCCACCAAGTCTTCTGCCAACAGTGCAGGTGGCAGGGCAGATGGACCCACAGAAGCCCCACAAGCGAGCAAACTGATGGCAGGGCCACCAGAGCCAGAGAGGAGTATCTCCAGCTCATCTGACAAGGAGGACTTAGACTGTTTCCCAAAACTGCGTCAGCGCTTCCCTCCACGTAGCAAGTTATACCCCGGCTCCGCAACACAACACACGAACATGCAGGCGTGCGTTCCACCAGCACATGTGAGCTCTCACCAGCTGGGAAGGCTGACACCTGGAATCACAACCTTCCATAAAGTCTCGCTCTCCCTGCCCCTGGAGCAACAGCCAAGGGACAGCAGCACTGCCATCATGGCCCCAGAGGTCTGACAGCCAGCAGCGTGTCCCAGGACATGCAAGCTTGAGCCTCAGTCCTACGAGCACACTGCTGACCTTCCATTATGACCAGTTAAGGGTTGGACGGTGGGGCAGTGGGACAGTGGGACAAGGTACCTAATGTGGCAATAGGAATTGCTGCCTTTTATTAATGAGTCCTGGAAAGTCCTCGGTAAAGGATCTTGTCAGGAAGGAGGAAGAGGCAGGGAGACATTCTCAGAGAAAGTAGCCAAATCTGGAGTATGACAACAGAGATGAATGGAACAGGGCCCAGAAACACCAGAGGGGGTTACAAAAATACCATGGAAACATTCTCCATGATCAACAGAGAGGAATTATATAAATAATAGTACATCCACAAAATAAAATACTATCTACTAAAAACACTGCATAAGCCAGGCGTGGTGGTGCGCGCCTATAGTTCCAGCTACTTGGAAGGCTGATGGGGGAGGATCACTTGAGTCTAGAAGTAGTTTGAGGCTGCAATGAGCCATGACTGCACCACTGCACTCCACCATGGGTGACACAGCAAGACCCTGTCTCTGGGGGAAAAAAAATCATAGATAAATATTTTGGGGCTTAGAAAGATATGTGCAACCTATTAAATGGAAATATATATATATTTTATTTTTCATTATGCAAAAAAATAAAAAACAAGCGGCCAAGCGAGGTGGCTCACACCTATAATCCTAGCACTCTGGGAGGCTGAGGTGAGAGGATCATTTGAGCTCTGAGTTTAAGACTAGCCTGAGCAAGAGTAAAACCCCATCTCTACCAAAAAGTAGAAAAATTAGCCGGGTGTCATGGCACACACCTGTAGTCCCAGCTACTTGGGAGGCTGAGGCAGGAGGATTGCTTGATCCCAGGAGTTTGAGGTTGCTGTGAGCTATGATGACACAACTGCATTCTACCTGGGGTGGCAATGAGACCCTGTCTCAAAAATAAAAATAGAATAAATTTAAAAAAATAAAAAACAAGGTCTAGAAGGATAAACACTAAGGACTTGACAAGTTATCTCTGGTGTTGGAATTTCTATTTTTTTCTTTATCTTTATCTATATTTTCTAATTTTTCTATGATATTAAAATGTAGCTTAAAAGGAAAAGGTTAATTTTAATTTTACAATGAAAAAAAAAAACTACAAACATAGAGAAATAGTGATAAGTGAAATCTGGAAGGAGGCCTGGAAAATACAGCCAAATTCCAAAAAGTAAGGTCCTAAGCTTAGAAAAGAATCCTCCAAATTTTCAGTGAACATGTCTTAGCAGAGGAAGCATTGCATCTCTGACAAATACAAATTCTATTTTAATCTTGCTTAGAAGCAGATGTTATTGCATTTAAGAACCATAAAGCTATTTGCCAACACTTTTATAAATCAGATCAAAAAGAAAGAAAGAGCTAGAAATCCTAAGGAACATGTGCAAGGTACACAAGTAATACTTTTGCCTGTGAGAATTGTGTGGTGGGGAGAGGGTTCTAATGCAAAAACTCACTCTTAGCACACAAACACACACACACACACACACACACGCACGCATGCGTGCGCACACACGGAGAGCAAACCCAGAGATCTGTAACATAATGTAAAATGTGCAGGTTAGAAATAAACAAGAACCAAGATAGAGAGGCCTTCTCAGTCTAACCCAGAGTTATAATTTTGTTTCAACTATAACCAAATCAACTGTCTAGAGTTAAATCAAACTATCCTCCCTTTCTTCTACCCCAGAACCACACTAAGAAAACAGCCCCACCCTAGTATAGTAAAGATGAGGAATAACAGTTTGAAATGAAATATAAGGTTTAAGATTAACCTATCATATAATCCAAGAATTTCACAAAATGGAGACTAAACCCTCTATTTGCAGGACAAGAGTATTTAAAATCATTGCCCTAGCTCCTCATAACTCAGAGTAACTGTCTCCTAGAAATGCAGTCCCCAACCCTCGGACCACAGACCGGTACTGGTCCATGGCCTCTTAGGGACCGGGCCATATCCCCACTGTCCACAGAAAAACTGTCTTCCATGAAACCAGTCTCTGGTACCAAAAAGGTTGGGGACCACTGTCCTAGGAGCATGCATACCTCTGGGGTTTACCAGGCACATTCTTCAATTTGGTATTCAGCGTGTTATGGTCTGTGACTTTAAACAGAGCAGAGGCAAGAAGGCCAACATGGCAGTGAGAACACCTAAAAAAAATTGTCCTTGTGCCAGAGCTGACCTGTGGCAAACAGCATACCACCTTCATCTCTTAAGCCAAGACTCACTTCTAAACAAGATTCAACCTAAATTAAATTCATTTCCTCAGAATACCTAATACCTGAACTCAGACTTTAAATTATAACCCAACTGAACCAAAATTTAAAAGTAGAGTTCACATAAAGATCCAGATTTCTTCCAATTTTCCAAATACACCAGATCTCACAACACTGGGCTCATATTCCCAAACGGCAAGCAAGAATCAGCCGGAGTTGACTGATGGCCGCCTCCCAGGTAAACACTCTGCAGGTCCCCATAGTCCCCACCACTCCCTATTGCCTTTCTGTCACTGAAGCCAAGTCCACTGTAGTTTATGCTTACACAGTCTTCATAATAAAGAAATATTTCTCTGAAACCATGATTTTATCAAAAGGAGGTATGAAAGATAGAAAAGGTCCTCTTGGCCTTACAGATGAACTATTTTATTTCCTGGCCCCTGTGAGCATTTAAGTTTGTAACCCCTGACCCAGATAAACAATGTTAAAAGAAAAAAAGGTCTTAACAGGATAACTTTACAGAGGGTAATTTGGCAAGCTCTGGTGCAAGACGGAGAAACCAATTCCCGAGTCGTTTCTGATCTAGGGGAAATGCTCAGGGAAGGTCACTTTCCCAAACACTCCTCCACTCACTGGACACAGCGGACACGCAGAATCATAGGATTTCCAGGCACCTACACATTTAGGATCTTTAAGACCATCTGGTACCGTACTTCCCAAGTCAGATTTCCTGAAGATAATGCAGAAAATCTGAACAGTTTTCAATATTAAAAAAACAACAGCTTATTGACATATCGCAAAATCCAGCCTTTGTGTTCAGCAGTTTTTAGCATATTCACAGAGTTGTGTAGCCATCACCATTCTCTAATTTTAGAACATTTTCATCACTCTCTCCAAAAAACCATACCTATTAGCAGTGACTATCAATTCTCTCCTCCCCCAGCCGCGGGCAACCACTACTCTATACTCTACTTTCTATTTCTATGAGTTTGCCTACTGCGGACATTTCATACAAATGGATCACAACATGTGTCTTTGTGTCTGGCTTCTTTCACCTGGCATGATGTTTTGAAGGTTCATCCATGTTGTAGCATGTAACAGGATTTCATTCCAAAGTTGTTTTCAATATTTTTAAAAGTATTTGCTCACCCATGATATGGCCAATGTAGTCATTCTTTAAATAAATGCAATTTTTCTCATTTTTTCTAACATTTTATTATGAGAATTTTGAAACATACAGGAAAGGTGAAAGAATTACACAGGGAACACTCATGTGCCCACCACCTGGATTCTACAATTAACATTTTGATATATTTACTTAATCACTAATCCATCTCTCCATCCATTAATCCATCTTTTTTTTTTTTTTTTTTGAGACAGAGTCTCACTCTGTTGCCCGGGCTAGAGTGAGTGCCGTGGCGTCAGCCTGGCTCACAGCAACCTCAATCTCCTGGGCTCGAGCAATCCTCCTGCCTCAGCCTCCCGAGTAGCTGGGACTACAGGCATGCGCCACCATGCCCGGCTAATTTTTTCTATATATATTTTTAGTTGGCCAATTAATTGCTTTCTATTTATAGTAGAGACGGGGTCTCGCTCTTGCTCAGGCTGGTTTCGAACTCCTGAGCTCCAGCGATCCGCCCGCCTCGGCCTCCCAGAGAGCTAGGATTACAGGCGTGAGCCACCGCGCCCGGCCCATTAATCCATCTTATTTTTTTTTTTAAAGCAGTGGTTCTCAAAGTGTGGTTGTCAAAGGGTCCCTGAAACCCTTTTGGGTGTCCATGATATCAAAACTATTTTGAAAACAACACTGAGAGGTTACCTGCCTTTTTCACTTTTATTCTCTCAAGAGTATATGATGTGATATCACAAAGGATGAATGCAAAAGCAGATCTGAACACCCAGCTACCTTCTAAACAAACATCAGTCAAACATTAAAGAGATTTGCAAATGTATAAAACAATGTCATTCTTCTCAATTCTCTTTGGAAAATAGCCATTTTCTATAAAAATAGGCTATTTAATGTTAACACGTGATGGGTTTATTATTTTTATAATGCTTCAAAAATATTTTTAATTTTTCTCAGTTTTGATTTCTAATATGGTAAACATCAATAGACATAATCCATGTAAACAAAAGCTCTTTGGCAATCTCAATATTTAAGAGAGTAAAGGGGTTCGAAAAGCAAAAAGTTTGAGAGCTAATCTAAAGCATTTCAAAGATGCAGAAACCAGAACACTTCACCCCAAACACCTCAGCATGCTTATCATTAACCAGAGTTTAATATTTATCAATGGTTCTTTTTGTTTTGGGTAAGAATTACATACAATGAAATGCACAAATCTGAAGTATGCCATCCAGTGAGTCCTGACAAATGTATACTCATCCCCTACCAAGATATAAAACATCGGCATCACCCAGAAAGTTCTCTCATGCCTGCTCCTCATGAATCCTCTCTCCAATTCCCCTCAGAGGCAAGTATTGATCTTGCTTTGTTTTTCCCTGTAGGTTAGGCTTAGGCATTTTTTAAACCATAGATTAGTTTAGTCTATTCTAGAACTTCATAAAATTGTAATCTTTTGGGTAAGCTTTATTTCCTTCAACATAATGTTTCTGAGATTCATCCATGTTGTTGCATACACCAGTAATCAGTTTATTTTTATTTATTACTGAATGTCCGTTGTTTCTAAGGTAGTCTCTCTCAATAAATAAAGTTCATGAAAGAAAAATAAGGTTGGGAACCATGATTCCAGTCCAACCCTCTCACTCTTGTTTTGCTTTTTTATTTCCTCGTGGACACCATGACTTAGAAGAGCTAAGTGGTATGCTACCAACCAGTCACACCACTGTCCTGTGGCTTCCAATCCAATCACTTTCCATACACCTCCCGGCTATTTCCTTATGCTCACTCCATGAGGAAGTTCCTGATGCTGTAAGAGAACCTTGTTACAGGAAATGGAAAGTCAATACCCAAATAACGAAGGTACTAAGAGTCCCCTCAAAAACATGTATGTCGTATGGGCGCAGTGGCTCACACCTGTAATCCTAGCACTCTGGGAGGCTGAGGCAGGTGGATCACTCAAGGTCAGGAGTTCGAAACCAGCCTGAGCAAGAGCGAGACCCCATCTCTACTAAAAGTAGAAAGAAATTAATTGGCCAACTAAAAACATATATAGAAAAAATTAGCCAGCCATGGTGGTGTGTGCCTATAGTCCCAGCTAATCCGGAGGCTGAGGCAGAAGGATCGTTTGAGCCCAAGAGTTTGAGGTTGCTGTGAGCTAGGCTGACACCACGGCACTCTAGCCCAGACAACAGAGTGAGACTCTGTCTCAAAAATAAATAAATAAATAAAATAAAAAATGTCTGCCAATGGATGTGGAACGGAAAAACAAAATGTGGTATATCCAAAAAATGGAATACCATTCTGCAATAAATAGGAACAAAATACCTGACATGTACTACAACAGGGATGACCTTTGAAAACATGATGCCAAATCAAAGAAGTCAGACACAAAAGGCCAAATATTGTATGATCCCATGTATAGGAGAGGTCCAGAAAAGGCAAATCTATAGAGACAGAAAGCAGATTAGTGGTCATCTGGGGCCGAGGTGGGAACTGTGGTTAAATGCGAAAGGACACAAAGGATCTTACTGAGGGACGTAATGTCCCAACACTGGGTTGGGATGATGACTGTACAACTAAAGAAAATCACGGAGCCATACACTTACAATGAGTGCATTGTATGGTATGTGAATTACAACTCAATAAAGTTCCAAAAAATAAAATAAAAAACTCGTTGGACTACAAATGGATGAAAGAGTCCTACTCCAAGGCAGAGGAAGATCTGCTTGATAATTTAAAGAACAAAGGAGGTGATTTAAAAGACGCTGCTACTCAACTAGACGACAGTTTTTTAAAACAGCAAGTTGATATAATTATATACTATTTTAAGAATTCATTGAAAGTGTTTCATTTTAATAAATAAAAGGGGCCAAGCGAGCACAATGGTTCACGCCTATAATCCCAGCACTTTGAGAGGCCAAGGAAGGAGGATCACTTGAGGCCCGGAGTTCAAGACTAGCCTGGGCAACATAGTGAGATTCCATCTCTACAAAAAAAAAATTTTTTTTTAGACTGCTTCTTTTTTTTTTTTATTTCAGCATATTACGGGGGTACAAATGTTAAGGTTACATATATTGCCTTTGCTCCCCCTCCCCCCTTGGGTCAGAGCTTCAAGCGTGTCCATCCCCCAGACAGTGCACATCGCACTCATTACGTTATGTATATGCCCATCCCCTCCTCCCCCTTCCCACCTGCCCAATACCCGATAAATGTTATTCCTGTATGTCCACTTAGGTGTTGATCAGTGAAACCAATTTGCTGGTGAGTACATGTGTACAAAAAGTTTTTTAAATTAGCCAGGCGTGGTGGTGCACACCTGTAGTCCCAGCTATTCTGGAGGCTGAGGCAGGAGGATAGCTAGAGCCCAGGAGTTGGAGGTTGCAATGAGCTATGACTACACCACTCCCCTCTAGCCAGGGCAACAGAGTGAGACTTTCTCTTAAATAAATAAACAAAACAAACAAACAAGATTTATAAATTAACTTTCTCTAAAAAGCTTAGTTTCAGGCTATCTAGGCAGGATCCAACTGCCAATCTTAAAGATAAGGCAGCCCATTTCCAAGACGGCCAGTTACCACATGAGTATACAAAGAGATTCTTTAAAAAGCTAGAATACTGGGTGAATATCCAAAAATCAGGTTAATTTTCCTACTTCCTACATAAGAAGCTGTTTTTTGTCTTGGTGACCGAGTTGGTCTCATGGTGGCAGAACAAAAGCAGCCACCCTCCGTCCCCATGACCACAAGCCCAGGAGGAAGGCAGAGTGAGCAACTTTCAAAGCTGGTTCTCCTACTCAGAATATTCCTCACCAGTGAAGCTGCACTACCAACATCTCCATGGTTTCTCCTCTGCAATGCAACAAAAATTCCCCCAATCTTTTGCTTCTGCCAGCAGCCTGATTCTCTGCTCATCTTTCAGGAGCCTTAGCTCTTCCTCCTCACTGCAGCCTAACTGAGATCCTTCAGGCTCACGTCTGCGACTCGAGGGCTAAAGACATGAAATCCTATTTCTGGAATTATTTCTCCAGAGTTTGGACTCCCTTCTGCAGCTACCAAAATCACCCCTTCTCCACTGTCTGCTTCTAGAAGATTTTTTGCAGTCAAACCCTCAATACATCAAGAATGGAGGCTTCAGGGAACGCAAGCCCAGACAGTATTCCTCCACCACCGCTAGACCCATCTGCGGAAACACGCCACGCAGGACACATGGCAGTGCACGCCGCACACCGCTCAGAATGCAAGCTCCGAACTCCAAGGCCTCCCTCCCCAACAGCCCCCTCGAGAGCCCCAGCAGAGCTCAGGGACAAGACAGAGCAGCCAGACAGAAGGGGGAACCCAGGGCGCCTGACTGGGCAGGGCGACGCGGATAACTGTGGTGCCCACCACAAGGACAGCCCCTCTGAGGGAAGCTGCCCGCCCACGGCTCTGGCTGGCAGGGTGGCACTGGGCAGCGGAGCTTTGTGCACGGCGGCGCCCTCATCACACACCAGCCCCACAGCTGACTGGCCCTTCCCCAGTCTCCTCTCGTCAGGAGTGGCCCCCAGCTGCTCAGGCCAAAAACCTCACACTCATCGTCGATTCCTTTTTCTTTCATCTGCCATGTCCAACTCATCAGCAAATCCAAAATCTACCCTGAGCAATGCGTCCACTTCTCACCACCTCCACTGCCACCACCCCAGTCTGACAACGGGGCTGGACAGCTGCCCAACAGCCATCCTCCTGCCAACGGCCTCTGGCCTCCCGCAGACAAGCCACGAGCCACCCATGGAGGCCCTCATTTCCTGCCCAGCCGACAGGGCCACTTGCCTCTTCCACCTTCCCTCCCGCCACTCGCCCTGCTCTCGACTACAATGCTCCGACTACGATGCTCCGCCATGCCACGCCGGCCTGCTTTCTAGCGCTGCCCTGGCCACGCTCACTCCACCTGGGCCTCTTCCCCGCCTGGAATGCCTGCCCACGTCTGGCTCCTACTTGCCACTCAGGTTTCAGCTCAACCTGAAATGTCACCTCCTCAGAAGACTTCTCTGAGGTTCTTCACTGCACTCAAAAAATAACTTCTGACTTGCCTACAGACTCCCCCACTAGAATGCAAGATCCATGAGGGGAGATGACAGATCTGTCTTGTTTACTACTGTGCCCCCAAAGGCTAGAGCCAGGCTGGCACACGACAGAGGCCTGGTTCAGACTTCCCCAGGGAATGAGCACTTGAGCTAGGGGCAGTTAGACCCAGACCAGAGCCAGCTCATGCTCTGAGGCCTCTGAGGTTCCACTCAGAGGGGGCCAGCCAGGCACCCTCTCAAACATCTGCCTTGGACATCAAGGGGCTAATTTAATTAGAAACTGGTGAAGAGCACTGATGGCCCAGGGCGCTCTACGTGAGGTCTGCATGCGAAGCACAGGCCACGAGCGAGCTCGAGCTACCGCACGCACAAGGGCCCGTGCCCAGAAGCTTGCAGCAGAGGGACGCAGCAGGGCAGCGGTGAAAGGGCCAGCAGGGAGAAGGGCCTGCCAGGAGCAGAGGCTCTTTCTTAGTGGTGGCCCAACAATAAAGAGTGTCTCCCCTTGTTGGGAACAGAGCCGCCTGGAACCCAGGTCCTGTCCCCACTGAAGTCCAGTAGCCTCGGACTCCTGGAATTAGCATGGGTGACCAGCACCCTCTCTGACCCATTCCATGGGCTAGCACGGGAGGGTCCCTGATGTGTGCAGCCAAAGAGCTCTGCCTACGACATGAGCCCTGCGGCCTGGAATTCTAAACATGGACAAGAGAATTCCAACAAAACACAGAAAATCATCACCTACGACACTGGCTGTCTGGACTGCACATTTTATACCCAAGAAGTAATTCAGTTCTGGAGAATGGGAGTTCATGCTCTGATTTTTCATCAGCCATTATATGAATCCTTAAAAATAATTAAAATTAACTTTCTATAACGCCCTATTATAGAAATTATACCAAGAAACAAGGATGAGATCCACTTCACAGACTTTTATAACGAGGACCCTCCTGTCACTAGATCCCCCTGCAAGGCGCCCAAGATGCCCAGCATGACGCGCTGGAACTCGGGGTGGGCTGCTGTGCTCTCCCGTGGTGGAAGAAGAGTTAAGACAGACTTTCACACCAGGCTTATGTGCTTAAAAACATTTCCTCAAGAAACTTTTGAAACCAGTCGGTTTCCTATCATTGCTATAACAAATCACCACAAACTTACTGGCTTAGAACAACACAAACGTGTTATCTTGCAGTTCTAGAGGTCAGAAGTCTGACCTAAGTCTCACAGGGCTGAAAGCGAGACTGAGCAGGGCTGCTTTCCTTCTGGAAGCTCTGGGGGAGAATCCGCCCCCTTGCCTTCTCCAGCCTCTAGAGGTGCCGGTCTCCTCAGCTCTCGGCCCTTCCTCCAGCTCCAAAGCTGGCAGCATAGGGCCACGTCCTCCTGCTGCTCTCTCTGTGGTTCTCTCTTCCGATTCTCTCTTAATTTTGAGAATGCTTGTGAGCACATTGGTCCACCCAGATCCTCGAGATGTTAAGGCCAATAGATCAGCAAGCTAATTCCACCTGCAATCTTAACTCCCCCTCGTACCTGACGTGTTCACAGGTTCAGTGGGTTAGGGCGTGGACATCTTTTGGTGGGGGGCACTAATCTGTCCAACACACCAGTCCGAGTGGGCCATGATACAAACACCACCCAACAAAAGCACTTCCCCTGGGGTCACCTCCACACAACATGCCCTAAAGCAGTTCCACAGAGGCCCCGGCTGTCTGCAGAGCTGAAAATAAACAAGATTGGCCACCGGTGAGTTTACGAAGTTGGCATCCAGGTCTCTGAGCATCCCTGTTCAATTCAACAGCTATCTCTTAATCACCTACTACGTGCCAGACACTGTTAGGGTCTGTGGGGAAGTCAAAGGTAAAGACAGCAGGACTCTGGTAAGTTAGGTCCCCAGAGCAATGACACAGGCTGAATCAAACAAGGGCCAGCGTTGCAGAGGGACTCCACGTGCATTCACTTTGGGAAGGCGTGCCAGGGCATCAGGTGCATGAGCTGAGTCTTAAAGGAAGTACAGGAAGGACACGGAGCGGCCCAGGGCACCCATTTTCCCAGCCTGGTCTCCCTGCCTTAGCTCAGGAGAGGAACAAGTACTTTGACCTCCTCTCTAATAGAACCCAGGCTTTCGTGAGCAGGTGAGGGAGGTAACTTTTCTGCTCAAGTGACTTTTCTTTGGCTGGGCACAGTGGCTCACACCTGTAATCCTAGCACACAGAGAGACTGAGGCAGGAGGATCATTTGAGTTTAGGAGTTTGTGAGACCAGCCTGAGCAAGAGCAAGACCCTCTCTGTACCAAAAATAGAAAAAATTAGCCTGGCGTGGCACATGCCTATAGTCCCAGCTACCAGGGAGGCTGAGGCAGGGGAATTGAGCCCTGGAGTTTGAGGTTGCAGTGAACTATCATGACCCCACTGCACTCTACCCAGGGTGACAGAGCAAGATATTGTCTCAAAAAAAAAAAAAAAAGAGAGAGAGAGAGACTTTTCCTTGAACAAGTTGCCCAACTTCTCAGCAACAAAGCAAATTACCTTTTGAGCTTGGGTTTTTCCTTTTTTTTAATTTGAAAAATGAGGATTCCATTATCACCTACCTAGAGAGGTATTGTGTGAGTTGTTGAAGATCAAGAAAAGAGAATCTAGAACATAGTGACTGCTCAGTTACTGTGAATCCTCTTCCCTTCTCCCATCCTAGCAAATAACTTCCCTCCAACTTCTCTAACCTCGGCCCAGACTCCCTGTTCCCAATTCTATCAGCCCTTCCCTGACACTCCACCACACTGCCAAGTAACCTATCAGGCTCTACCTACACAAAATGGAAATCTGTTCCTATACTACTAAAGAAGAGAAGATAGGCTGGGCGTGGTGGCTCACGCTTGTAATCCTAGCTCAAGGTCAGGAGTTCGAAACCAGCCTGAGCAAGAGCGAGACCCCGTCTCTACTATAAATAGAAAGAAATTAATTGGCCAACTAAAAAAATATATAGAAAAAATTAGCTGGGCATGGTGGCACATGCCTGTAGTCCCAGCTACTCAGGAGGCTGTGGCAGAAGGATCGCTTGAGCCCAGGAGTTTGAGGTTGCTGTGAGCTAGGCTGACGACACAGCACTCTAGCCCGGGCAACAGAGTGAGACTGTCTCAAAAAAAAAAAAAAGAAGAGAAGATAGGTAAAAGGAATATGACTTCCTGATGGAGAATGTGGGTTTTTGTTGTTGTTGTTTGGTTTGTTTTTTTTTTGAGACAGGGTCTTGCTCTGTTGCCGGGCAATCATAGCCCACTGCAGCCTCCAACTCCTGCCCTCAAGCACTCCTCCTCAGCCTCCCAAAGCACTGGGATTACAGGCATGAGCCACTGCACCCGGCCTCATCCGTAAGTAATTTTGACAGTAAACACGGGGAAGGGGGGATAAGTACTAAACCCTCATGTCAGGGGAATCGTCCACACCGATTCTGGATTCTGGTTTTTGTCTATACTCACATACACACATACTCTCACTCACTCAGTCTGGCGTAGACACCCTCCCCAAGCACTGCCATGAGACCCGCTTCACACTGTTAGCACAGCCCTTACTAACTGCTCCGTAACTGTCTGTGTATTTGTCCCCCACCCCTTGTCTGTGAGCTCCCTGAGGACAGAGACTGTCTTTTCCATCTCTGCAGCCCAGCTCCCACCTCAGAGCACACCTGCAATGACACACTCTCTAGTGATTAGAGACTAAAGAGCACAAAAGAAGACCAACTGCTTATCTCTGGTACAGTTGCAAAAGAGTAAAATGAATTTAGTCATTTGTATGAATGGTTTCCATTTCAACTAGTTACCATGCCTAGCACTGGAAGGTTCCTCTACTGAAAACTCCAAATTTGGAGGCTATAGCACTCTAAACCTTTAGTCCTTGCTACTCCTCCAGTCTGGCACAGACTCCCATCTTGGTCAGGAACACAGGGCATAAAAATAGAGGGGCTATATCCTAGCAACTTATATCCCAAGGCTATCTTGCAGGCCCTGATATAAGTCTCCTAAATATACACTTAAGCAGAATACATTTAAAAAAAAAAAAAAAACTCTTACCCCTGGAGACTTTCACACCCAGCCTCCCTAATAAGGCGTTACTTAAAAAGGTAGAGAAGTGGAACCAAAACCAACCACAACAAGCTACACACTAGATGTGTTCAGAATCTGTGTGGGGGACGTACATGTGTGACATTCCTTAAAATGTTAAGAGGGCAAGAACCATGAACTATGTTCTAGGGTACATAGCTCCATTGTGGAGCCTTAGAAAGTGGCCCAATCAAGAATGCTTCTATTTAGTATTTGTCAAGCAGGCATCTGAAAGCTGTGCTAAACGACCCCAGTTAAATACATTATTTTCTGCAGTTCACAGATGAGAAATCTGGGCTCCTCATGAATGTCAGATCGATGAGGACGCTGAACTGCAACTCCGCCTGCTACATCAGCCTCATTCCCAGAGGTTATCTCAGTAGATCCTCACTTCCACCCTGCAGGCAAAGTTTCATCATCCCCATCGCAGGGCAGGGCAGGAAGGCACAGACAAGGAAAGCTACAGGCTTCTTTCCCCTCCGGGAAAGGCAACTTCTTCCTTCCAAAATGTCCCAGTAATTGAGCCCAAGTTTTAGGACCAAACCAAGACATTTCGCCACAGGGCTACTTAGCATCACAGAGAGGGAAGGACATGGACTTTAAAGGCAGCGCCATAAACTGGAATCCCATCTCCACTGTTACCTACCCGGCAGGCCACTAGGCATGCTCACACAATCCCGAGTCCTCAAACACCACGTCCCCACCTAACGTCAGTGCTGGCCAAAGATCCTTCTGGAGGTAAAGCCTTTGCACGTTCAGGAACAGATCGTAGTCAGAAGAATCCCTAGACCACTTCTCAGAACTGGGTGAAAAATAACCACAACTTCCTTGCACTTAGTTCCTCCCCAAAGAGCTGCTGAACCTCATCTGGAAACAGCTGGGAGGCAGCAGTTAACAGGAAACCAAACCAAAAAATGAGCACAGAATGTACCAGGAGAGTTAGGCAGCTAGAACGAAGAGGCCAGGGGACAGACAGGAAGTTGAAGTTACAAAGAACCTGGGCCAGAAACAGTCACACAGAAGAGAAGACCCAGCTGGCCTTCCTCTCAGTCCAAGCTGGAGAAAACCCGGACAATCCGTGGGGAGGGCTCAACCCCTACAGAATGCAGGTCAGACCCTCCCTGAAGTTGTCTTTGTTCCTCTCTGCCCCCATCTCGATCTTACTGCTCCGAAAGCCAGGCAGTGGTCCTAACGGGGAGAGCTGGGGTCAGAAACTCACTTCTCTCCAGCTTCCTTCTGTGCCAGAGGCCCGCAGCCCAGACGACTGGGTTTGAATGCTCCTGTGCGGATCTGCATCAAGTTCCGCACTGCCCGCTAAACTCAGGAGCTGCTCAAACCAGCCTCACACAGACAAAGGGCATCTTCATGGGAAATTACAAGGCAGATTTCATCCGGGGACCTGCAGCAGCAGACCTCAGGTGGCAGCAGACCTCAGACACAGGGAACAGCAACAAAAGCAAGAGAGCCAGAGCTGGCGCAGTGACACGTGCTTGCAGTCCCAGTTACTCGAGAGGCCCAAGGAGTTTGAAGCCAGCCTGAGCAACAATAGCAAGACCCTGGCTACAAAAAAAATAATTAAAAACATAAAAAATTTAAATTGGAAAAGAACAGAGCCAGCAGGGTTAGAAGCCCTGAAGAGCAAGGTGAGCTTGTTGCACCAAACTAATGGTGCATTTTGCAATCAAGAGAGTTAACTGACCAGTGAGTGGCCAGTTGCCAAAATATTTTTGAAAGAAATGAAAAAGAAAATCATTACTAAAATTCTTTGGTATTATTTTAAAAGCCTTTAGGTTATATAAACAGAGTGCAAAGGGGAGACTGGTTTATTTTTCCTTTAACAGAGCTTACTTAGGTGAGACCTTTCTAGCCCATGCCTCCTGTGACTCAATCATGCATTCTCTCCCAGTATATGTAGAAGTTTATATTAAAATAAAGAAGAGGATTAAGTTCTCTTAATAAAACGCATTCCTGTCTTTCACCTCTAGCTTTGTTTAAAAAGGCTCTCAAAGTATAGCATATGCTGCAATCAACTTGGGTTTGTTTCCAACTGACGTGCTCAAAATTTGAGACTAGAAGGCGCAAAGGGCTGCAACCTCAATCCCATTTGTTTTTTTAAAAAACAGAACATCTTTACGGGTTCAGTGCCAGCTCAAACTGGCAAGACCAGAGAATCAGAGCAGAGCCTGACCAATGTGTGAGTAAGGGGGATGGGAGGAAGAGCTATGGGAACAAATCATCAGGGAAACCTACAAGAGAGGAAATGGGGTGGGGGTGGGGGTGGGGGTGTTTCGGGAACATAACAAAGGAACAAGTTGACTAATCATTTATTCCAGAGGGGGAAAATGCCACCCAGAGCCAAGCATCTGGTATTTTAACTGCAGGTAAATGCACTCAGGGCTCACAGCTCTCCAAAAGAGGGGGGAATATTCCTACTCTTCTTAACAGTGTTGCTGCAGTCTCTTAGGAAACTTTTCCTGCGCTGCCTGCAGAGCAGACCCAAGACAGCCTGGGCCAGTCCAGTTACTAATGCAATAAGCTCAACTCGGCAGAGATCCTACCATGAGCTCTGAGCGGGGTGAGCTGCTCAAGCCACCACAGCTAGTCCAAATAAGTTCTGCTACTGAGGAAGAATAGTCACCTGAAACAAATACCTAACATACACAGTGGGGAAGAGACAGAGAGTGGAAAGATGTTTTAACCCCTCCAGGGCCAATAATTTCTGTGACTAGCAAAAAAGGGATCTCCATCCAGGATCAAATCCACAGATCAGGATGGTATCTGGGATGCCTGCCCTAAACACTGACATCTCTCTCATATAATGTTTCAGAGCCGGCCAGAAAACCCTCCAACTTGCCCGGAGGACAGACTGCACCTCCAACAGCTGTGATTCCTAGGAGGAACCCAGGGCCCTCCCAAGATGGGGGAGGATCATCTCCCAATAAACGGGTCGTGAGGGGGTCTTCAGGTGCAGGGACAGTAAGAAAAGGAGCTCGCATTTATGGAGCACCTAACTCTTGCCAGGTGCTGGAATAAGCAATTTACTCATCTCATCCCATCCCATCCCCACCACGGGCCCACGGAGGCAACACGCTACTGTCATCCCCCTTTTTATAAAAGAGGAAACAGGCTTCGCCGTGTTACACAACCATTAAACAGTGGAGCCAGCGCTCCAGCCCCCCTGAACAGGTGGTCTTAACCGCTGCTGGATATTGCTGGAAACACACAAAGCGTTTGGGGGAAGGGGTCGATAGAGCCTGTAACACAAGATGCAGCCAGCTTATACCTCTTTCTTGTCCAAAATCGGTGGCCCCAGGACATTGGAGGGGAGGGCTTGGATGAGGAACGTGAAGCCAAGCACTGCTGGCAGAGGAAGAGGCCAGGACCCCGGTCCCTCTCACAACGTTGGGGACCCGAGACCCATAAACCCTCCCGAAGGAGTAAGACCCAAAGGGAATGCGTAAAGCCAGGGCTTCCCAGGCGGTCCTGGCCTCCACGCTTGTTTTGTCGAAAGGGGGTCCCCGCTGGAGGCGTGGGGCCCGGCCGGGGCCTCCGGAGGTCGCGGGGTCCCTACCTGTAGGCCAAAGTCATGCACTCGAAGAGCTTGGTGAGCGAGGCGTCGATGGACAGGTGGCAGGAGCTGGTCTTGCCGAAGCTGTAGGTCTGGCACGTCTGCTTGTTGACCGTATCGAAATCGTAGCCCTTCTTGGGCGGGTGCTCGCGGTGCGGCGACGACACCATGAAGTGGCCGCTGTGGATGATCTGCTGGCGACGCGGAGGCTCCTCGCGGCCAGGCCCGGCCCGGAGCGGCGGCGGCGCGGCGCTCGCGTGGGCCCGGGCCGCGGCGGTCGCGCCGGAGGCGGGCGGCGGGGACGGCTCATCCGTGTCCGAGTCGTCGTCGTCCTCGGGCACCTGGGGCTTGAGCAGCACCGGGCGGCCCCCGCTGCGGGGCCGGCGCGGGGAGCACGTGAAGACGTCGGCGGCCATGAGTGGGGCCCGGCCAGGGGCATCCCCCGGGGCCGGGG